>WOVY01015497.1:27500-70381 GCA_013436015.1 Rhipicephalus annulatus | reverse complement strand
AATACGAGGTAAAATCGTTAGAACATAAAAAATGGCACTTTAATCAAAGTGTGCTTGTTTTGTGGCCATGACACTATACACACACACACACACGGGAAATAATCAGATACAGCAAAGCAACCGTAACATTTTCACTGATAAATAGAAGGCTAATTAATAAAAATTATTTGAATAAAAAAAGATGATAATAATAGATAAGATAATAGATAATGAATCAATAAAATACTGCAATAATTGTGCAATAGTGCAAGCAGACCAGAAAGAGAATTTATTTACAGAAAGGCAGAGGTTGGCTTGAGGTATAGTTTGCTCTGGCCTATTACATCACTCTGGGAAGGGAGGAGCAAAAGAGTTTTGAGTGACGATGGTAATTTAGGAAACCAGCTGTATTAACCCTACTTGAACAATTTTGAATAGATGTGTTAGACTAATATACATTTTATAATTACTACAAGGAAAGTTATTAAAGTAGAGATTCAAATGGTGCATGTCTTTTAGCCTGACTGAAATTGAAAATCGCACCAGACATCCCAGTGGCAACATCTCATCATGTCTTCTTTGTCCTCACGCATTCAAAAACAGTAACACTACCTTTTTTTTTTTTTGCAGTTGGCTTCGAAATTCAAAAGCCAGAATAATGAAGCCCGGTAAAATTTTTTATGACGACACATTTTTCTCGCAACAAATGGTTTTCGTACTGTTATTAAAACGAGCTGTCAGTATGAAAAATATGAAGTAAACAAAGGTAGCTCTCTTGTTGCAAGAACAAAACTATTATAATCTTCTGTCTCTATAACAACAGCACCTGTTGTTCTTTCATTTTTGGCCTGTGCTGTCAGATTCAGTCTCGAGTATGATTGCACCGCTATCAAGGAATTTCATATAGATTTCAATCAAATTCCCGATCCGACAGTATAAATTTTAAATAAGCTTTTACTGATTCTACTCGTATTACTTGTTAAATGTTATTATTAGCATAAATATAAACCAAAACCATAGCGTACCAATACCTATTTTACTGACTTGTGTCCCATGGTGCAAAGATGTAGGGGGTGGACCCATGATACGAAATACAGTGACAGGAAATGTATAAATTAGGCGGTGAGAAAATCAAGGTAATGGGAAACAAGAAAGGCTGTCAACTAAGAAAAAAATTTAAAGGAAACAAAAAAGCATTTGAGGCACAATGAAAAATATCATGTATGTAATTAAAAAGAACTAATGAAACAGCGTGAACGTAAACCTAAAGTAATCAGTCAGAAAACTTGAGAATACTTCAAAACGATTATCGCTATCATTCCACCACATAATTTTTCATTTTCATAGAGCCCATTTTGTATCAATACTGAAATTTTAATTCTTTATTATAAGTAGCAACAAGAAAGGAAAATAGCAGGAAAAGAATGGCAGGGAAGTTAACTGGCCTATAGGCAGCCGGTTTGCTACCCTGAATATAGGAGGGAGATGGGGAGATGAAAGATAGAGGAGAGAGGGACCCTGTACATGGGAGGGAGATGGGGAGATGAAAGGTAGAGGAGAGAGGGAAGAGAGATAAACACAGCACATTAGGCAGCACACGTGCACTCACTCAGTGTAAGTAGCAACAAAGCTGCCAAATGTCAATATGGTCAAAATAGTGGGTATGAGCCATACATTGGACAATAACAAAGGCCTCCTCAGCCATGGTGTCTGCTTCCAGGCATTGTGTGTTGTAAGCCACGATGGCGTAGGCCTTGGAGAGTGCGCTCTTGCGCTTCCCCCTCGCCAGCCACGAACATGGAAGTTGAAGACCCAACAGTGGCCCCTGCAGTGAGTATTTCTATTATTTATTTACAAATACTTTACATGCCTTACAGAGCCATTATGTAAGGGGCATCAGCTACAAAATTATGAGCAATGCAGGTTAACATAAAAAACTACTAGCACACAAAAGTAAGAACAAAGTAGATTCACATCAAGAACAGCAGTAAGTACAGCAAAATAAGGGTGAGTACAAAGGTAGTGATATCAGACATTAGATTACAGGAGATTGTAATTCAGCAAGCGGGATGTGCATAAAAGGAAATGCACAGGGTGTTAAACTAATGGAATGTATGTATAGTATACAAGCTGGGCAGGTTAACATTATTTGTTGTTATTTTACACACATTCATCTCATTAAGTGTAGCTGACTGGATTCCCAGAGAAAGCAAGCGAGTGAGGGAGATACAGAGAGTTAGGTGGGCAGATGAAATCAGGAAGTGTGCGGGTATAAAGTGGCGGCAGCAACCACAGGACCAAGTTCACTGGTGGAACATGGGCGAGGTTTTTGAGCTGCAGTGGACGTAGTCAGGCTGATGATGATGATGATCTCAAAGCCTCTGTGCAGTAGGTAGCACATTGAAATAGAGCACTAATGTCATCAAATGTCTAAATTTGACAGTACTGCCTCAAACTGCCATACGTTCATTATTTAGACACACTGTCAACTCGGTACTCAGAAGCATTTGTCTACTAGTAGCAAACAATGCTCTCATAAAATGTCAATAATGTGGCATTGAATTTTCTACAAGCATACCCCTCACACGTCTAGGTTCAAGTTTTAAATTCAGTTGTGCAAAAAACACATAAGAGAAGTTTAATTCATTCAAGATGATTTGTGAGAATATGTACCAAGTTGGAGCTCACGTTCCATCTTCTCAGTGTGTCTATATTTAGCACATTGTAAGCTTGTGACCTTTGAATTGCTGTTAATTTCTAATGTATAAATAGGCCATGGCTCTTGCCGAACAATGGCCTATTTAATTTACAACACTCAAACATCGATGTAACAAACCCAGGCATTAACCAATTAAAGGTTGTACCAAAGGTAGTGCAAAATAGTTTTGTCATGAGTACACTGTTAAGAATATGCAGCTATAATGAATTTTTGGATGTAACGAAGTATTTTCATGGACGATGGGCTCGAGTTTGTTATACTAAGGTTTAAGTGTATCTGCTTTCACTGTTCAGTTACATTTTGGTGTCACTTGTCCCTGTGCGAGCATTTGCAGGTTCTTTACACATTTCCCTGGTTTGCACCGTTTTTGTACAGGATGACTGTCGCCTGGTGCTGGGCTCGTCACAGAACACTACCGAAGCGGCTTCAACACTGACAGTCAGCGAAGACACTCCAGGCGTCTATATCAAAAGTGAGCCTTTATCAGCTGCTTTCGCTCATTGCTTCCTGGGGCAGTGAACTTCTTGTAGGCATTCAGAATAAATATTTCATTTTATAAACTGAGTAGAGCTCAGAGGTAGCTTTATTCATTGGAATAGAGCAGTCACGTTGAAGGAAAAACAGCTCTAATTTTTTTCCTGAAGAGCTTGTGCAAATTTACTCATTACTTCAAGACCTTGACAACAGTGCTTATGAAAGCGAAACCATTAGATGCGTGATGTAACGTGTCTTATCGCAATGCAAAAGATCATCGACTGCTATATAAGCCTGCGTCTGCCCCCAAACTAGAATATGCCTCATCCATCTGAGATCCTCATCAAGTCACATTAATTAATGAAATCGAATCGTACGAAATCGAATCGGTACGAAATCATGCTGTTCGCTTCATCGTAGATAATTATCATCACACTGCTAGTGTTACATTAATGAAGGGTATGCTCCATATCTCGTTACTCTCTATTTGCAGAAAGGAATCACGCATTTCACTATTTTATAAAATTTATCACGACAATGCTTTCCTTCGCTCACTTCGGATTCACTCGGCATCGTACCATTCAGCTCGCCATGATCACGCACATAAGGTTAACGTACCCCGTCGCAACACCTTAGCATGTTCGCAATCCTTCCTTCCTAAGGCCTCAATAGATTGGAATAATCTACTTGCATCATTAGTTACCTACACCGACTCCACTTGTTTTAAGAATGTACTAATAAACTTGCAATCGTGAATTTTATTAACGGGCATAACTATTATTGGCTGTTTAGTGTATTCATTGTGTTTTGACTTCAGTTGTCTTTAAATAAAGTGTACACCTTGCATGTAATATTTGCTAGTATATTTTTCTTCACGGTAATGTGTTAACATACCACTGTATTTATTGTGCTGTTCAACTATATTTCTGCCCATCTTATCTACAATGTAAAAATGTACTCTGAGGTTTTTTACAAATAAATAAATAAGTAAAGAAAAATTCGTCCTGGTGCGAATATCAAACCCAGGACAAAGGCCTTTCATAATTATCCTTTTCATAACCCTTCGCTCATTTTATCACATTCTGCACAACTCATTGGCAATATTCTGTGTTTGTCTGCTTCGACTTGTTCACGACTTCACCCTCGCATTGCCAGTTGCTAGCATCCTAGCTAGCTCACTTGGTGAAGAGACTGCCTTAGAAACGCACTGGTCCCAGGTTTGATTTCGGGACTGGGACAAATTTGTTTTTGACCAAAGAATGTTGCTCTCCGAGAAATTTGTACCGTTGCCCGTGCAGATTTGTGCCAGAGATTGGTTTTACACCCATACTTCACTACAACAATGTCGCATATTACACGAAAATAAATTTGTTATATCCTAAAATTCATTACAAAGGTATATTCCTAACACTATATCGATTGCTAGACTATTTTTCATTTACTTTGTTATAAATGATATTTTGTTATATCCAGGTTCATTATGTGGAGGTTTGAGTGTAGTGAGTAATTCTTTTTATAAACCTTGGCCATGCAGCGTTCTGCCGGTGTGGTCTCCAAAGGCAGGCCTTCCCAGATGTGGAAGCAGGTGACCCTGGCTTTATACAGGAGTCAAACGCCAAGAAGCGCAACCAGAAGCTGATGGTCCTCATCCTTACCGTTGCCTGCATTGTAACCTGGCTGTAACAGGCATCGGCATAGCCTACCTGCGGTTGCACTTTGCACAGGAGGATATCTTGTCCATTGATGTAGTGTCACCGGATGCCAGGCGGGATAAGGAAGAAGGTATTAAAATGTGAAAACATATACTGAATGGCGGTTGCTATCACCTGACAGAGTGTCAGAAGTTAAGCTATCGCTTTCACAGGAAGTTGCCATCATGATGATCTGTCTTGTATACCTGGCCATCCATGCAACTGCAGAATGCAACTGCAGAATGCATCTACAGTAGGTTTAGTATATATTTGCATTATTACTGCAATGTGTTGCATGGCTCATGTCGGAAATTATTCGTAGGACACTAAATGTGTTTCACATGGGTATATCTAGTATAAATTTCTATCTATTATCTAGTATAAAGTTTTTAATGTTTGCCACTCTGATATCTGTGATTAACCAAATCTGTCCTTCTAATCAGCATACAAAAATACAGGCACATTGTTTCTGGCCATCTTCGATTGTTTGGTGTGGTAATAAATTCTTCTAACTGTGAAGTTTAGCCTAAATACAGACTAATGACGATCTAGAAAAATTACATTGAAACACTAAAACTGTAGTCAGTGTAAGAATAGACAGTGGATATTGTTCCACCGTGCGTTTCCTGCAACTTCTGACTGAAGTCCAAACATTTGTAATAGTACAAGGTTATCTGCTTATGCTTATATTGAATTTTCTTTGTCGAATGTAATATTCTATGGCAGCTAGACGAAAAATAGAATGCCACAGATGTGTCAACTGTACATTAAAGTTGAGATAATCACAAGCTGTGCTGCTTTCCTGTTTTATAGAGCCACTATGTGCTCATTCATGTACTCAGGGTGTGAACCCTCTTTGTGCTGCGCATGGTGTTCTATACGCTCAAACCTCATTATAACAAAGTTGCATCGGACACGAAAAGAAGTTTCTTTATATCTGAAAGTTCATTTTAAATGTATATTCTAAACAATATGTCTATTGCAAGGCTACTTTTCATTTATTCGTTATAACCAATATTTAGTTATATTTGGGTTCGTTATATTAATGTTTGAGTGTAGATGATTCAGTGACATGAAGATGTTGCAATGTGTGCCATGTTGTTTCTTTACAGCTTCCAGTTTGTACAGCCACATCAAAGCCATGATTAAAAGAAGAGCGCGGGCACCAACAAGTACAAAACAAACATCAACAACACCAGGCCACAGACCAAAGCACAGGTTAAGAACCCGGTGGACATCCCGCTTCCACGTCGCCAACCTTCCGTGGTTCAGAAGCGGCACCACAAGCATGGCCCCGAAGATTTTCAAAGCGCCTTCTGGTTACTCCCTCGCATGAGCTGTCGGATAGCTTGCCCTCAGAACTGTGTGCTGCTGTCTTAGCTGAATATGGCTAGATTGAGAAGCAAGCATCATTATATGGTGCTTGGGCTGAAGGAAGCTGGAACAGTGCGTTATTAAGATTTCCGGAGCCTGTTGTGTGTGTCCTCAACTGTATCAGTGCTTCATCGACCTTATGCATACCAAGTTGTGCTATATTAGCACTGACCTTGGGGAAGTGTCATGAGGGTCTGTAAAATACAAATTGTGAAAGTGTACTGCTGTATTTCTGGCACACAATATGACACTTTATGTTCCCAACAGAAGTAGCAATTAAAGTACATCTGTGCGAGGTTTAAATATTTCGCTGCCATTTAATAGTATAGTAGTTGTCATGAGATTACGGAACAAAAGAACTAATGACAACTGTTCTTGTCATACTTTTGTTTCTTTACGCTAGATGGCCACGCTCTTCCATGCTGAGCCATTTCTTTCTCGGCTCTCATTGTATTGCCGTCTGTAATTGCATTCCCGTGCGGTGAAGCCTTTTTCGAGTTATCAATTTTGCACAAATAGTGACATAATAGAATTCAAGTCACTTATACGATTGGTACGTAATTTTTCTGTAATCACTGTAATAAAGGAACACAAAAGTTTTTTCACAAAAAATAGCTCTATAAATTGAGTGAAAGGAACACTTCTGGTAATTTTGGCACGTTTTTCTTATGGTAATGAAAGGGTTAAAGGTTGTGTTTATCGTGCAAAAAGGGGTGGAGCAAAAGGAGAGAAGCTAAATGAAAGGCAAGCCTCCTTTTTTGCATTTAAAAATGAACTTATTCCTATCTACTTGCCCGCATCTTGATGCTGTTTCAGAAGATTTACAGAATCTCTTGGCATGCTAGTAGATTCAGTTGTAATCGAACAAAAGGAAACTATTCTGAGTTGTGAACAAACACTGTAAGAGGATATGGTTATTTGAATGGCAAAGCTGTTGCTAAACATCTTAAGCCTTCTAGAAGTGCTGCTTCATTCCCCCCTTTTTTCTTTCTTTTTTTTCTTTTTGAGGAACGGGTTTAATCTTTCCTCTTTGTTAGAGCACTGTATGGAAAAAGATGTCTTAGAGATGTACTTCAAAAAGGGTGCTTTAAATCGAGCAGTCGACTGTACCATAAAACATGTCTCTTGTTACCTTTCGTTTTCTATCTGATTCAAGAAATAGGACAGAAAAAAAAGCGAAAACAAACAAACAAAACAAAACAGATTGGATGTCGACCATCGTGCTCTCTTGTTTGAAGGATCTGTACATTTCACTGGTAGTAACTTTTTTTTTATCAGTTAACAATTTAGTCTGAAAGGATCCACTTATTTCTAGTTCACTGTACTCTGGTGTCAAGAGCTGAGTGAACGCTAACAGATTATTTGGGAAACTAGCTTTGCACGGGGCGCAAAAGCAGTGCAAGAAATAGTGTTCCTTGTCAGGACTACAGTGTACTGGCACAGAATACTTATACACTACCATTTAGGTACTGGTCTGAACGACAGCCACTGTATCTTAACTGTCGTCGATGGTACAATTTCATATGCTACCGGGCGGCATGCGATTAAGACAGTATGTTGCGAAGCATTTTGCCGACTCAGACATTCAATAAAGTCTCAAAATTTTTCTCGTTTGAAAAGAAAAAAAAAATCCAGGGACATTTAGGCACGTTCATTAGCCGCATTCCGTGCCCTGGTCAGGCAACCAAAGAAAGCCAGCTCAAGCCGCACGCGGTTGCGGAGCAAATCCAATCCAATCCGATCTTCACAGAGTCTTCTGCCACTTGGACGTCGCGCGTAGGTGATGCTGACAGATCCGTGAGAAAGACGGGATGCCAATACACCGGCGAGTTTTACAGTTCTCGTTGCTCGCTGTGTTCTGCGTAACCGCGTCGCACGCATTTATCGATGGACTCTACTGTGGCAGGGAGAACTGTTACGATGGTGAGTGAACCCCTTTCGCGCACGTCCGCTCGCAAGACGTGTTCTTCGAGGAACCGCCGACGACGTGGGTTTCCACACGGCATGTCTTGACCCAAGGACGTGACATCTCACGAGGAAGACCTAGCGCTTCACTGGCAACGCATCGGGAAAAAAAAAAGCACTCTCTGGGCGTGACCTGCCGAAAAGGATAAGCGAAACGAAACGGATAAGCGCCGACTTCGATTTTCGCCCGTTGAGCGCGCGTAACATATGCATCGTGACAGCTTGTTTCGCGATGACGATTGTCGCAGCTCAGAGTTACGTGGTTTCGTTAAGTGTTACAGTTACACGTGCCTCGTGTTTGGGGGCAAGTTGTACGAGCCTGCCGTCGAGCTGTTTCGCCGGAAAACGACAGATTTGGCCCACCTGCCGGAACCGCGCTTTGACGAAACTGTACGCAACATCACGTGTGAAACCTTCGCAGATTCGAGAACACGCCTTGAAAATTTTACTCAATCTAAACACGGGATTCTCTCGGTCGGCTTGACCTTTTAGGTCCTGTCAGAACTTGTCATGCGTGTGGCATATTGACACCTGTTAACGAAAGTGCACGTTTCATAGGTTATTCCAACCTGTTTCTTGTTGCACGCCGGTCACAGTGGCATCATGAAAAAAAAAAACAAAGAGAAACCTGTTGCCGTCATTGCGTCTGTTTAAGAGGTCATTGTCTACGATGGCCTTCGCGGTGGAAAAGTCGCAGGCAAGCAGCGCGTGGGCAAAACAGGCGAACAATCCTCACGTTATTACGCGGCCCATTCAAGTGCACAAGGTTATACGGCAAAAAGAGGTCCAAGCTTCTAGCTTCATGAAAAAGAACATGGCAAGTTATAGAATCTGACATTCAGGTAGCTGATGCTTTCGATTTTTTAAAACTCTAGCTTACGCATAGTGCAACATGTTAAATACCACCAATTTCATCTATGGTATTCAACGTCAAATACCATATTTAAGCTTTGTGGCATGGATACCATGTAACCATCTTGGGCACGAGTAGCCTTGTATTCTCTGAATACTCCACTTCGACTAACATTGGCTTGTACTGCAATTAACCACGAGCCCACGCAAAATGACTAAAGTAATAAAGCTTTAGTTGCACAAATTTTGCCTGAAGTCGGACATTCTGAATTAATCTCCCCTATGACCAAGAGGTTGGTTTATTTTGGGAATTCATGGAAGTGTTGAAACTATATGTCAGTGTCCGAACTCAAAATAATCTAGCTCTTTCATATGTCCGTGAGATCCAGGATTTACGCCCATTCGTCATCTTGAGAATAACCTACAGTGTTAACCAAATATACCTTAGATTTTAGGTTAGTATCTATTTCATTGCTGATACCTGAAAATCCACCCATGGCTATATTTATTTATTCAAAATACCTTACAGACCCAACAGGGCATTGTGTAAGGGGAGCATAAAAGGAATACATACACGAATTGGTACGATTTCTACACAAACAATAACATGAACTAATTGTCAATTATTATACAAGTCCTAAAAAGAATAACAATGAGAAAATAATAATTTTAATAGGAATAGAACGGCAATGAAAATCAGATGAGTATATGCGTGATATAATGACGTAAAACAAGCTAAAAAAACAAGCACAAATTGTGAAAAGACTTTCCATTATTCAAAAGAAAACATCACTGAATAATACACAACAAAACTGAATGGCATGTTAGTATTCAAACCATCAAAAAAAAATAAGTTTAAAGTAAGAGAAAAAAAAAGTGAGATACTAGTATTGAATAAACGCGTAGGTGCTGATTTTGATATGAATAAAACGAGCAGTTAATCCTGGAAATGGGTGAGTAGAAGGTGCCGGAATTTATCCCGATTGCTTTCAGCTACGATTTCATCTGGAAGGCTGTTCCACATGTGGATGACAAGGGGGAGTGCAGATGAGTTAAAAATGTATGTTTTACCGTGTACAGTAGTATTCATTGCTGATGTATATTTTTTAAGAACTGCCTCTTTTGCCTAGTTTGAAACCTAGAAGAACAACGGTCGACATGGCGTCTTGCTCAGTTCCTTACCTGAATCGCCTGTTTCCTTATCCTTTCAGTATTGGGCATTACAAGAGACACATCCAAGGTCAGTACCGGTTTCTGTTTGACCCTAAGCGAGTCACTTGGTTCCATTTTGCGATTGTCGCAGACTTTTTGACACTTAAATACACTCCTTCGCAGGCCGAAATGGCTAGGACCTATCGACAGTTGGCGAGGAAGTACCACCCTGATATGCACAAGACACAGGTATGCAGTTTGTTTGTTTACGCATCTTTGTCAAAGTTTCTCGACACAAAAATCTTGAACAAGTACAAACATTATGAAATACTCAGACAAACGTGGCGTGACGCACCGGAACTACGTCTTTGGCACGCAAATCTAAATAGTATTATGCGAAGGCGCTAAGTGTGCACTGCCAACTTATTGCGAGATGGTATAAATGGCGTAGCTTGTTCAGAGAAAAAGCACAAGAGAGTAGTCTGACGTGTTTCACGCGACTAATTCCGACGGTGGCATAACAGTGTCTCCACGTAGCTTCACTGCATCCATCAATATTGACAGGCAGCCAGAAAACGATAGAGATTTTACTTAAGTTTTTTTTATAGCTGCACTAGCATCATACTCGTCATTAGACAGTGTTAGATGACAACTGCAAAAGCAAGAATGCACAAAATGTACTTTGTTGCATATGTGTGGAAGTACATATATGCCACTCTTTGATGTATAAGCACCTTTGCTTTTTGTGTTTGTATGTGAGATTTCTTGTTGTTTACTGTTGAGCATATGGCATCGACTTTCTAGGACTCAACATCTTTGTTGTATCACAACAAAACATGAAATATGATGATCTTTAATGAACCATTGTCTATTCAATTGCTCTTCTAACATAATTTCACTGTTGGCTTGCTTTTACTGACAGTAATGTTTTACTGTACAGCATTCTTCTTGATCATTAAGTCGCTTTTGTGTAGGCTCTTTGCTGTTGGGAATCTATTTGAAAAAGACAGAATTAACTAAAACCTATAGTGAGGGGGGGGGGGAAGCAAAAGGTTAATCTGAAGCAAACTGTCTGGGCATGCCCATACTAATTCTATGGAGACTGCTTTAGGCAAATAATTATATGTAAGGTGCCTCGAGAATCTTTTATCAAGGAATGGGGCATTGTTTCAGGTATTTACTAGTCGCGAAGCTGCATACGACAGTCTGGAGCACGAACAATGAACTGGGATGATGGACAAATGCAGACGTGCAACGGGAGAGTAGGAGTGATTGATAGTTTCATTGTGCAAAAAGTATGGCTTCCGCTGCAGTGTGGAAAGCACAAGGCATGTCAGTGATATGCAAAAGAGGCTCTGTGTTTACTGAAAATCAACATCCTGTGCAAATGCTGGGAAAATTTTTAATTTACACATTTCTTAATTATACATTAATACCCTAAATACTGTGGCATGTTAGGTATTACGTTGACGAAAGGAGGGAATTCACGCCCATAATATCCCTGAATGCATGGAAGATGATGTCATTACTTCCAGTAAATATTTCACCGAAAGCAAAGTTTTGTGTGATGACCATACTACACCTTAATACCTAAAGACAGTTGGGAATATAAGGGAAATAATTTTACATTGTGGGGTATGATAGGGGGGGAAGTGATTCATAAATGAGAGAAAAGTGAGCCCCACAACTGTCTGCATCTAAGTGCGACACCTCAGCAGTAGCTCCCGAGGAAAGGGGATAAGGAGGGATTAAAAGAATAGATTGAGAAAGGGAAGGATTGGGGCACGGTCGAAGGAGTTCGAGGACGGGGAAACACTCGGCGAGAGCTTCACGGCATCAGGAGATGGCGAAGGGCGAGCCAGTCGGCCAGAGTTGCGCTGGCGTCGGAGATCGCAGGGGCACAATTGTTCGGCACGGAATTCAGGAAGCGATTCGGGTTTTAATGCAAGCTTGTGCCCATTATGTGAAGTGCAGTTATTGCAGAAACAAAGCTTGAATGTTTATCCCACATGTCCTGTATTGCATCTATTTTTTAACCCTTTTCTCTTATCATTCAGGAGGCCAAGGCCAAGGCTGCAGAACGTTTCACACTTATAGCCACTGCTTATGAGGTGAGAGATAAGTGAATTAGCCCAATTAAAAATTTTTGAAGAATTTTTGTGATTATCTACGTAATGAAATCTTTCGTGGGCCTCAAGGCCATTCCAGGTATCTGACCTCACTCTGGTTCTGCGTCACCAAATCTCAGATACTGATCTAACATAATCGATGTACTGCCTACAGTGGTTATCCGTCCCTCAACTTCCGAACCATAAATGTTGGTTGTATGAGTTATATGTTTTGTCAGGCTTCACTTCTTTTTCTAAATCTCATTGATAAGACTGTATAATCTGCACTTCACTATGAGTCTCTGATAATAAAATAATAAAAGCCTGAAAAGGTCTTGTGTCACCCGAATCAGTCATATCAAGCCAAAGTTTACAAAATTTGCTTGCAGTAAACATGAGTGATACGGCCATTTTATTGAAGAACATTATGTTTAGGAAATATGTGCAACGGCTTTATGAGCCATGTGATGTCCATAGATTATGACTGCCTTGCGCTTGATATCGAATAACAAAAAGTCTAGGTCCCTTGATTCTTCATCGTAATCATTTTGAGAATTGCTTCAAGCTCTTGCAAATAAAAATGAATTATATTGATGATGATATTCATGCTAAATAAAGTTTGCCAAAATATTCAGATTGTTTAAAAGTGAGCACACTATTTGTGTGCTGTTTTATGAATTTTTGGCGCAATTTTTCTGACAGATTCTCAAAGACGATGAATCTCGAAAGGATTATGATGACATGCTGGATAATCCAGGTACCAAGCAGATTTTCTGAAGTTTTTATACGAGTAGATTTTTTACTGTACTGCATATATATATATATATATATATATATATATATATATATATATATATATATATATATATATATATATATATATATATATATATGCATCTAATTATGTGTATTTTATATATTGACTGCCAATACAACTATTTATGTTTGTTGTAGGTCACTTACTGTTCTAGTGTACCACCCTTTCAATAACTCTTGATAAACCAGTATTGATAATTTCCCAAGTTAGGTTGAATCACCAACATGTTTATTTATAGTACATGTAAGTGTAATAAATTATTACTTGTTGTCAAGGAAGTGTAGTATAGTTACCGCAGTAGATGTAATGATGTCTCATGTAAACAGCTGACTCAATCTTACCCAGTGGTATCTTGCTGGTAAAGTGCACTGTTGAACTTCAAACTCCTGATTTGTTTGATAGGTCTTGTATATATAATGAAGTTTGATGTGCCTTGAGGTGTTATTCGTGGATGTTAGATTTGTGCTTTGTGGTTATAACTGTGACCCTGCTTCCTATTTCAGAGGCAATATATCGGCATTATTACCGCTACTACCGCACGCGCATGGCACCCAAGGTTGACATTCGCATCGTCCTCGCAGTCACAATTACAGTCATCTCAGCAGTTCAGGTATGATCTTTTTAGTTGTGCTTGTCACAGCATTTACTTGTTTCTGGCGATTTTGTCAAATAGCGATTGTTCTGACAAGCTTGCAGTCATGGAATGTAAACCTGAATTGACTGATTCTCAAGTTCTGAACGAACCAGTGAAGAAAGCTTTGATGGCTTTACTGCAAAACTATAAAGAATGAGCTTCATTTAAAAATTCTCGTTGTACTGATAACTAATGCTGAAGTTTCAGCGGGTAGTTCGTGAAAAAAAGGTTATGCTTTCATCTGGTCTAGTAGTATCCATTGTTCTATTCTGCCAAATGAATTTAATATCACTGCCCAAACTTATTTGGCTGCGCTGCTGAATTCTTTGAGTGTTAAATTTTTCTAAGAGCCTTTTCCAGGTGGTCAAATTACTATATTGCCGTTTTTTGGTGAAAAGCTCTTAAAAAGAAAAGGAATTTTTTTTTTATGTCAGTGGTATTGAGAACTGCAAAATGTTCAATAGCATGTCAGAGCGTGGTATTCCCTAACAAGCAGGTCTATACACACAGCACCTTATGGCCGTGTGCATATATAGCAAGCATTTCTGTTCTCCTGGATCGATCAGTTGTGCTACCAAATGCACGGCATCTTCTCTGCGTGTGGCTGCCTTGGGCAGTGTAAACTCGGTAACCAAGGAGAACGAGAATATCCTGTAAGTGTCGATAAACTAGTGAAGTGCCAATGCAAATAAAAAATGGAAATCGACCTCCACCGCCTTTGTAAGGGAATGCCGATAGAGATAAAAATTAAGTTTCGTGCACCGCCGTTGCGAACGTGCGGCAAAACCGAAAGCACAAGCGAGCGTTGTCGCACATTGCGCTGTCGCTGGAAATCAGTTCTGTTCATCTTCGCAAGAAGGAGGAACCATCATTTCTAAGGCTTCTTGTGAGTCCTAGGAGGTGGCAGCACCTCCCAGCGAGTATGAATCGTTATTACTGCAAGACGTATAAAGTGGAGGGTCGAAAACGCACCCATATGGCAAAGGCATTGTGGGGCAGAAAACTGCCGCCGTACCTAAAGGCAAAAACACTCGAAGGATTAAACATATAGCAAGTCCATGATGGCATGTTTAACATGGAACAAGGGTACAGTTGAACCATGCAATAGCGAATGCCAATATAATCATGCAAATCTAAGATACTGTCAGTAACATCAACATGTAATTAATCTGATTGTAACGAATGTTGTGTAAATGAAGGTGTTTTTAACCATGCCGATCTTTGCCATAGCAAAATTAGATTGTATTATGGATGTAAAAACACTGACAGGAAAGTGAAACAGGGATAACTTCTTGCAGGTAATAATTTGAGAGCAAAGTCCAGCACTGCTGTGTAATAGTTACCAAAGCTGATGTAGGCCACAAATTGAGTGCTTAATTTTAAATCACTGAGAAACATGGGTTTTTATCTTTCTTTTCTGCAAGATTTAAGAAATTACCTAATTCCAGCCTTTGGCATTATCTAATTTGGTCAGTTCCAAGCTAAATCTGGCATGGGATAGCACAGGGCAAGTGATAGTTTAGGCTCTTGAGGTTTTGATGAATTCTTCACCAAACAGTTGCCTTGTTGCATATCAAGGTTCCGGTTGTGCTTGCTCACAAAGTTAAATTTCTCTTCTTTCAGTATTACGGTGCGTGGCACAGGTATCATGCTGCCATCGATCACCTCATCACAGTGCCTAAATATAGGCTCAGAGTGAGTGGTCATTTTTCAATTGCAATGTTTTTTCAGTGGATGGCAACTACGCCACTTCACCGCACAGTTTTGCTGCATATCATGGTACAGCTAACAGTGTTTTCATGGTGTGGAGTGTGTTGCTGGGATACTTCTTCGGAGGTGCAAGCGGAATTGTTGAATGAAATAGCAATCGCTCTTGCGGTAGACGCCCCTAGAAGGCCCTGCCTTTTCGAGATTGTGAGTGCTAGGTTCCCAATGCGAATTTCTCACGCGCTTTTGTAAAAATGTCATCTCATCTCCTGGTCAGAGCAGGGGCAATTCGGTTTTAATACGTGGAGCTTCCAGCAGCGGCCCCATCGCTGACAGCCCTGGTGTTGGTCGGTCCACTGTCAAGCGGCTACGTCATGTTACACATCCGCCCCTCGCTTTACAGGGTCAATAGCTGACCGTTAAAGATTAAGCATTATGGTATCGCATTCATTGCTTTGTTCTGGGGGTGTGGGCGACTGTGTCGTTCGAAGGGCGCAGTCACTGGTTCCTCGAGGCCTAAAGAGATGGCTAGTTAATTGGTGCTATCAGATTAATTCTTTTTGACTGATAGCATGAAAACCGCTTTGGCACCTATATTTTTTGTAAGATGTTCCATGGATTACTACGATGAATCGCATTGCTTGTTACTTCTCTGTAGACCTATTTTTATTTCTCCAACATCTGTGTTTGCAGGCCATGGAGATTGCCAAAAAAGAAGGGTTATTTAACCCGAACAAGAAGAAGGATAAAAGAAGAAAAGTGAGTCCTCTGGCAGTAGAAACCGCACCAATCTTTACCACTCACCTCACTTGTTCGGGAGCTTCACTGCGCATTTTCTGTTAGGGAGCTAAGTGCAGTCAAACTATACTTTAATGCAAAAGAAAAACTCTGTATCATTTTGGCAGATGCAGATAAGGTAGCTTTATTCTCGTTAACTCTGTGACATGTTGGCCATTAGAATAGTGAATGAGGGTCAGATGTCTAGATTTTGAATTCTGCACTAGAAGCCCAGTGTGTAAAGCGCACACTTTTCAATACTACCAGCTGATAATTGTTAACGTTTAATGCTGGAGTCGATTTGTTTGTTGATTAGAGTGAATGAATTGATTTTGATTTTTGAATCAAATACCATTTCATTTGTATTTATTTTCTTTCTTTTTTTATAATTCATCTAGTGTGCTCTTTGTGGCCATAAATAAAGGTAATAAACTGGTTTATCAAATTTCCTTGAAACAGAATGGCATTCACCCTTTCTGAGGGTTAAATTTCTGGTCTCATGGGCATAGGGGCATGTTACAAACTCATGGAGTCACAAACAGGAAACTACTGGTTTAATGCTTGGATTTGTTGGGGGCTATGCGGATGGAAGCATCAGAAATGAAAAATTGTTTTGTTGGCAAATTGAATAAATGTGGGGCAATATTGTGATTGCTCATCTGGGTCTTTGGCCAATTAGGCTAGTAATGTATTCATTATACCAAAATATTCTAAAATAGATGAAAGTGAGGGGTAACAGCTTGTAGGTGCATGTCACAAAGATAACAAGTGTATGTACGTATGTAAAGTGAAAGTTATGTATAATATTTGATCAAGATAGATAATTACATACGATATACACTGTGAAAGCATATAAAAAGACATGTATGACAAAAATATTTAAGAACAAGTATAAACACGTATATTCTGAATATACTGGTAAAAGCAGTCAAAACTCTAATGTATACAGCATTGGATCAAGATACAACCCAATGAATCCAATAGACAATTAGGCTAAAGAAAGCATAGTAGCCATCAATTCTCCACTTTAATTGATTTTAATTTAAGTCATTATAATTAGTAAATAGCACCTACACTTTCTCTGGCTTAAATCTATGTTCAACTCATTTGGTTTGTTTAACAAAAAAAACGAGGCCCTCAAAATACCCCTTGTTTTATTGAAATCAAAATAATAAGTATATACACTATACAAGGTGTCCATGCTATCTCTAGCCAAAGCTTAAAAATGCAATATTATAGGCAGGCGGGTGAAAGGACTTGCGTATGGCTGATTGGCATGTTGTGCACTATAGACAGTTTTTCGTTTTGTGATTTATTTAATTGTTATTAGGATTATTTAATTAAATTGCTAAATGCAGTAGACTCTTGTTAAACGGAACCTGAAGAGACCAGAAGAATTTGTTCCATAGAGCAGCAGGACTTCCATTCACTGAGAGGTGAATAGGGGTGCAGAATTCAGGTGGGAAACCAATCCAGCTAAAAGCATTTCCATTTGATAGATTTCTGTTTACTGACAATCAACTGTATTGACTTTAGGTGAGAAATGGGACTTGCAAAGTTCGAGAGCGTTTTCGGAAACCCTCTGCAATATTTGTGATAAAGGAAGTCTCGTGTATACCATTTTTTCAAGCTGAGAATCTCTAAAGACGTTGAATTTTGCAAGCTTCATTTGTTTCCTAAAGTCAGTAATTAGCAACATAGCTCAACGTCCATAAACAAATTAATGAATGCCTTTTCCCTCTTTTCGTCTTAGCGAGCAGTGTGAATGTTACTCGGGTGTGGGCGATGACATTGGGGCAAGAACCTACGACTGCTCTTCACCATTCGTCACATTGAGCACTTTATATTTTTTTGTTCAAATGTGCAGCTTACATTCGGTGTGATTGCAAGCACGCATGTGCATGTGGCGACATTTGGCAGCGGCCACAATAACTACACAGCTCACGATGCTCAAACAGCCACTGTTTCGTTGCCTTTGGGTTTATGGCGGAGTCGTTTGGGTTTATAGCATCGTTTGTAGAAAGAGGAGCGAGTTCTAAGCTCGGTGCTGTGCTGTGATGTTCGGCATACATGTTCTGAAGACCCCCCGGCAACCAAACAGCAGCATTTTCTAATAATGGTAAAAAAAAGTGTTGTCGAGCTCCTTTAACCCTTTACTGCCGAGTGTCGTGAATTCGTGACATACCGAAAAACTTCGAGCAAGCAAGTCGCAAAATGCGTGCCACTTTTAATGCCGGCTGTCAAGTACTCACCCACATATTCTGAGGAGCCCCTACAACCGAACAGCAGCGCTTTGTAATAATAGTAAGAAAGTGTTGCGGGGCACAACCCTTTACTCCTGAATGTCGTGAATTCGACGGAAGAACTTCGAGCAAGCAAGTTGCAAACTGCGTGCCGTCTTTGATGTTGGCTGTCAAGTACTCATGGGGAACGTAGCGTTTAGCATTAAAAAATCTTGCGCCGTCTCAGCTATGGTATTCTAAGCTAGAACGAATGATTTTGTAGCTGATGGCGGATAGCGCGAATTGCGTGCAACAGCTCTCACTTCTTTCTTTCTCTCCTGTGTGACGCAAATTCTATATTCAATAATTCCATTTGTTTGTTGTGTACAAACCCAAGCGGTGGCATATGACATGTTACGTAGTTTTGCCCCGCCACGATGGTCTAGTGGCTAAGGTACTCGGCTGCTGACCCGCAGGTCGCGGGTTCGAATTCCGGCTGCGGCGGCTGCATTTCCGATGGAGGCGAAAATGTTGTAGGCCCGTGTGCTCAGATTTTGGTGCACGTTAAAGAACCCCAGGTGGTCGAAATTTCTGAAGCCCTCCACTACGGCGTCTCTCATAATCATATGGTGGTTTTGGGATGTTAAACCCCACAAATAAATCAAATGTTACGTAGTTTTGAAGTGCGTATTTTGTTTCGAGGTCCTCGCTTCTGTGGCATAGGGTGAACTTTCAACATACATAAACGCATGCATTAAAGTTGTGGCTTATATAATTTAACTACAGATGAATTATATACAAGGTTGCTATTTAAAGCTGGAAAATGAAAACAATTTTTTTTTTTGTTCGGCAGTTTCATAATTCAGACATTAGAGGGTTAAATTTCGCAATGTGCTGTGGACTGGCGACGCTCCTAGGAGCCTCGTTAATTGTTCATTGCGTTTCTGGTATCACTCTGCTTGCAGGAGGAGATTAAGGAGGAGGAGGAAAACACGCTCAAGCGCATCCTCGAGGAGCAGGTGGATATCCGGGGCGGCTACAGCAAGCCGACAGTGCGCCACGTTCTCTGGGTTCAGCTAGTGCTGTTGCCCTACACTATAGGCAGCTATCTCTGGTGGCAGGCCCGCTGGTTCGTCAAGTTCAACCTGCGGGGTGAGGAACTGGGCCAGCCTGAGAAAGAGTACCTCATCCGGCGGCAGATGGCACTGTCTCAGTCTCAATGGGACGCCCTTGAGGAACGTGACCGGCAGGGCTTCTTCCGCGACGAGCTCTGGATCCCCGAAAACTTCAAGGTGCCACATATTGTACCTTTTTAATGTGACCCACTCTGTGAGAAGCAAAGTGGAATTTGAAGGGAATGTTTAGAGGTCAGCTAAAAACAATATTTGTGGTATTGAAACTGGAAAAGGGACAAAAGAAACAAAGCAGGACGTAGAAATTAAATGGTGTACTGACAGCTATTTTCGAAGGCTAGTTTACTCTGCCATACAAATCTACTTTATACAGAGGTGGCTCTGAGCAATTTTGTAACTCGGTAATGCCGGTAAAATTTTTTTATTTTGACATAAGTAGAGTTTCAGATCGCGCGCCATTGTGACATGAAGCTGCAGTATCTATTCTGCTGACTTCACGCTCTAGTAACGCTAACTGTAATGACTGCAGGTTCCGAGACATTCAAAGTGGCCGCTTTGGTGTAAAAAATGGAGCCACTGAGCAGAGAAGTTGTGGAAACGTCATATTGTGCACTAGCACTCAGCAAGAAGCTGGTACTGTGTTTTGACGGCAAGTTACAGTGTGCACTCAAGCTTACCAATGCACTGTCTAGGCTCTTGATGGCTTGGCCTTTCATTCAGCACTCACACACACACACACAAAAAAAAAAGACTGAAAGCTTTCGTGTCAGTACCTCTTTAGACTGCATCCAAAGAGACCTACTGATAGAATAAGTTACCTTGAAAATATACTCCGTTACTTTGGCATTTATCTTACACAGAACATGATTTCCCAGTGTGCTGTAAACATGTGGCACAACTTTGTTACCTCCAACTTATCATGTAACTAATGAACTTCCCTTGTGTTAGTGGCATGTTGCCGTCATCAGGCTCAGTGAAAGCTTCTCCCAGCTTCTTGTGATGATAGTGGTCATCACACTGGCTGCCCGATGCTGGCCATTATTTCAGGTGTGATTTCAATTTACTATGCGTTTGTCATATACCGTATTTACTCGCATAATCGGCGCACTCGCATAATAGGCGCACCCCTAGTTTGGTCGCGGAAAATTCGATTTTTTTTTAATTCCGCGCATAATAGGCGCACCCTGAACTTGGCCGTGATCAGAAACGATTCTACCCCCCAGCGGTACAGTTGGAACGCAGGTCCCCGTACCCTGAAGAAAAAAAGAAGGCAAATCGACGAGCAAATAAAAAAATTCGAAGTGCAACGACTCAACCAACGTGTTTGCGAATCGAAATAAAACTTGAAGAAAAAAAAAGCGCCCATGAGCGAAAAAAAAAAAGGCTGTTCCATCAATTACTGATACCCCCCAAATCGCCGCGCTTTTTGGAGGTCACGTGTACAACGCCGGGGGCTCGATCGCCATCACCACCATCAGAGAAAAAGAAAGAAACGCCATTTTGCAAGCGGTGTGCGTATGTTGTGGTCGTGTATTGAACTTTGGTTCCACCATGGGGAAGTACGCGAGCTACACGGCTGGGTTTAAACTGAAGGCAGTGCAGTACGCGCTGGATCACGGCAACCGGGCTGCAAGCAGGCATTTCGGCGTTGGAGAAACCAGTATTCGGTACTGGAGGGACCAAGAAGAAAAACTTAAGGCGACGAAGAAGACACGACGGGCTTTCCGCGGTGCCAAGACCGGCAGGTATCCGAACGTCGAAGAGCAACTGGTCCGGCATATACGGGAGCTACGACAAGACGGCTGTGCTGTGTCGTTGGATATTGTGCAGACTGAGGCGCGCAGAATAGCCCGAGCGCAGGGCATCAAAGCAAAAGAGTTCAAAGCCAGCTCCGGATGGACAACTCGTTTCATGCGGCGCCATGGCCTCGCACTGCGAAGGCGGACCACCTTGTGCCAGCGCTTGCCCGCAGCATATGAGGACAAAGTGGTGGACTTCCACAGTTTTGTTATAAAGCTCCGACAGCAGAAAGACTTCATTTTGTCCCAGATCGGCAACGCTGATCAGACCCCCCTTTGCTTTGATATGCCGTGGAACACGACAGTGGAGGAGAAAGGTGCACAGAGCGTCATCGTCAGAACGTCTGGCGCTGATAAACAACGGTGCATTGTAATGCTGGCGGTGACAGCGGATGGGCGTAAGCTACCGCCTTACGTTATTTTTAAACGTAAGACGCTCCCAAAGGCAAAATTCCCTCAAGGCATCTACGTCAGAGTCCAGGAAAAAGGCTGGATGAGCGCGGAACTCATGGTGGATTGGGTGAAAACAGTCTGGGGTCGGCGGCCGGGTGGTCTGTTGTTGCCGTCCATGCTTGTCCTGGACAGTTTTCGTGGGCACCTAGTAGACCGCGTACGAGATGAGCTAAAGGAGCTGCGCACAGATCTGGCAGTGATTCCGGGCGGCCTCGCATCGATACTGCAGCCTTTGGACGTGTCCTTGAATAAACCTTTCAAGGACAATGTTCGAAGGCTGTACACCACCTGGATGGCTGGAGGACATCAGCTGACTCCAGGTGGTAAGATTAAGAGGCCGCCTGTGGAAATGCTGTGCGCTTGGATCGTGGAAGCGTGGCAGGCGATCTCCGACGAAGTCGTCAGGAAAAGCTTCAAGAAGACAGGTATCTCGAACGCACTGGATGCGAGTGAGGATGACATGTTGTGGGGTGCGGATGATTCAGACAACAAAAACGAATCCCCGCTCGGCGAGGATGAATGTGTGATCTCCGACTCAGACTGCGAATAGGGAAAAGGAGGAACAGCTACAACTTTTGTGTAAATAAATTTTACGTGTGTGTGTGCAGTTGACGGCTCTCGCTTGTTCATTAAAAGGTACGTTGGTATGTTTGTTTTATGCTGAATTAATTGGTAAACGATAAAGTCGCCTTTTACTTGACAAGTGTGCAGATTTAAAGCGCGAGAACCGAGTTGAAAAAATTTTCGAAAATTTTACCCGCGTAATTGGCGCACCCCTAACTTCGAGGCGGATTTTCTGAAAAAAAAGTGCGCCTATTATGCGAGTAAATACGGTATATGCAATGTTGTACCTGCTTTTTTTTTGGAAGAAAGGGATGCATTTTAATGAAGTGTACTTAGGTTTTCCTGTTGTACACTCTTGTGGACAAATGTTTGTAAAACCAAGTGTGTTTTTGCAGCTCCGCATAGGCGCTTGCTTTCTGAAGTGGACGCGACAGCAGTCGCGAAAACTAAAGGCGCTGCAGTGCCATTTTGATTTAATGCCTAGCATCATGCATTGTCTGCTACATGCCCCTTGCGCCCTATTCTCAGTGCAGCTTTTGTCGGCCGTAACAGCTGAGTTTTACAGTTTAATCATTTTCAATAACCCCCACCGCTTCAAAAAGAAACATTTCACAAGCTTTTCTCTCTAATTGTAAAAAATATAATCTAACTTGACCAACATTAATGGTATCAATTTTGCACGTCTAGTTTTTTGCTTCCACTAATGTTCCCATGCCACCAACCTGCATTTAACCACCACGGTGGTACAGTGGTTACCGCATTCGGCCGCTGACCGGGAGGTTGCCGTCATGTTGCGGGTTCGATTATGGCTACGAGGATCGTATTTTGTAGGGAAATGAAAATGCTAGAGGCTCGAGTATTTAGATTTTCCTCCCAAAACAAGTCACCAAACACAGGACAACTGTTAGTTCCCTGGGAAATTACGCTTTCCGCTTAAAAAAAAATCTACAACTTGAACGACTGCTCATCAAGTAGTTCGACTTCATCAAGGTAGACTGACAAACATGCTCTCTAAAGGGGACAGAGGGATGATTGCCACCGTAGCTCAGTGGTAGCGTGTTATTCGAAAGTCGCAGGTTTGGATCCTGCTGGTGGCAGGTTATCTTTTCGTCCACTTTTTCTTCTTCACATTTACAGTGCAATTACTTCTAATAACATCCCCTATATTTTCCCTGGCCTTATTGTCTAATAGTTCTCATTAATACTGTATATAACAAAAAAAACGAGCCCTTAAATTTATACTTACCCTTTTGGTTAGATAACCTGTAATTTGGTTTGTTCTCATTTTCTCGAGTGTTGTAGAATCTCGAGATATTTCTTGTAAGTTCCCTCCGTGATTCGAAAAAGTGATGACCGGTGACCCTTTTGTAGCCACCCACACAATCTGACACAAAATAACGGCAGTCTTCGTTGTATCCTTGCCACATGTGCAAAATTTGAAATAACTGTATCCCGAGCCATTGCCACTTGCAAACATTGACGCAAGGAAACAAATAAGCGTGAAGAAACGCGGTTTGTGTCACTGGCAGCTATTTTTTGCGTATCTGATATCTTGGCATCACGTGACGATTAGCTCTCGTAACGTACCATTGATACACCGTGTTGCAGGAGCTAATCAAGGAGCAGAAAGGAACCTTAGTGTCGCAAATTCACGCATCGGTCATGTGTGCTGGCTCGCAAGCGGAGCTACAAAACTGAATTCATTCTAAAAAACGTTGCTTCTCAACTGTATCGTGTTGCTTTGGAAATGACACTCTGCCGTCATGTGTGCTTATTTACAGGTGTGGAAGCAAAAGCAGGAGGATGAAATGAAAGCCAAGCTTGCGGAAAGTGCCCGGTACAAGAGTTATCGGCGGTACATGAAAAACCATGGACCTGGACAGATCACATTTGAAGATTGATCCGGGTTCGGGCAATAAATTATTTTTATGTTTTTCATGAGCTGCCCCCTTTGCTGCAGTGGGTGTGAAGTGTGACTAGTCTGTTGTCGGGGTTACTGTCTTGTGGTACAAGGCATCTGATTGCTTGGTGTAGTTTTTTGAAAGGTGTGTTTCTCTGGATTAAGTTTCCTTTGCATATGTACAAATCAAACTTGTGATAAAAATGCTACTCACTGTATGTTACCCCAAAAAGTTTGATCTTCTTGTCAAATCTTACTCAAGTTACATTCAGTGTTGCGTTGGTTCACATAAGCTTGTCTGAAGTCTAGCGTGAAGTCTAGCCAACCTTTCAACAAACAGACTTGTCTTCTTTAAGGCTGCAACTTGAAGGGTTGATGAAAACTCTGCTTGTCGCACCCCTATAACTCTCATGGTTCGGTTTCGCAGTTACTACCTGTCCTAAGAATACATATTTCTTTACAACTTCTCATGTCTCGCCACCTATTGCAAAGCACTGTTGTCTGCTATTACTGTTGCACGTGACTTTATATTTGCCTTTAGTTTCATGTCCAGAAATGTTTTGTTTATTCATAAATTCGGCACAAGACTGCAGACCTTGTCGCCCTCGTCGTTGTCTGGGCCGCTTTTTATTTAGTGGACGTGGCCACATAATCAAGCTACAGCCAGTTTAATGCAGTTAAGAGCTATAACAAACTGTATGTTGTGAAACGCTGCCTTTTCCCAACTTTTTTTTTGTCTATACTACGTGATACATCTTTCTAAGAAGCTTGATATTTTTAAGATTTTAAATATATACATATACTAGTAAAACCATTATACTCGTACTGTTTTACCAGTCATGACTATGATATGAGGCGCGCCGTAGTGGTGAGCGCCGGAAATTTGACTATTGGTTTAACGTGCACACGCATCACACAGTGCACGAGTCTCTGACGTTTCACCTCCCATCTACGTTGAATTTGGATCGAGCCTGCCACATTATGGACATTAGCAGAGTGCCATATATGCTTTCACAATGGCAGACTTGAGGTACGAGTTAAATAAACGGTACATTATTTCTCATTATTGCAGCGGACTCAATGAAAAATCGCAGCATATCCATGAGATCTATGATGATGAGTAGGGTGAAGCGTTCGTCAGTCTGCTCCTATCACACTAGAGTACGCATTGGATGGACGGACGTGCGCTTCGCCCTGATCATTATTCGCTCCGTGGATATGCTGCGACTTTCTTATTATATGAAAACCTTTAACGCCATCTAGTGATATTATTTCCAAGGACGTATACACATAACGCCATCTGCAGTGAGCAATTCTTAAAACTAGGAAGTGGCTACTACAACATACAACTACGAGGGGACGACCCACATTCAAAGGAGCTTCGCACCTAAAAGCTGCCGCAACAAGAGTTAATGCAGTGACCACAAATAAAATATGTAGCTTCATTATTTGCTCACGTTCGTCACATAATTGCAAGTGATTCCGGTAATTAGGTCGCAATTAAAGAGTGAGGTGTACGTGATACGGTGACTGCATGAAAGCGATCTGGACCACTTCAGCTCTGCAGTTTAGGCGCTTCTAAAACTTTCCGAGCCCGACAATCATTCTTTGTGTACGTAACATCAATTTCTTTCCGCGTCAATACGTCGCACAGTAGTCTCGCCGATAAGACGGCGACAATTGACAGTCATGATTTTTAATGATAACGAAGGTATATATAGTGAGCTTAGTATACAGAAGTCAGGCTAGAGATAACAGATAAATACAAATATCTGGGCGAATGTATAAGCAATGGGACCGAGTACCTAAGGGAACACGAAATATACGTGACGACTAAAGGTAACAGGAATGCAGCAGTGATGAAAACAGGGCACTGTGGAATTACAATAGGTATGATGTTGTGAGAAGAACATGGAAAGGGGTCATGGTTCCTGGTCTGACGTTCGGAAATGCGGTCTTGTGCATGAGATCAGAAGTTCAAGCAAGATTAGAAATTAAGCAACGTGGAATAGGTAGGCTTGCCTTTGGAGCTCACGGGAATACACCAAATCAGGGAGTACAAGGTGATATGGGATGGACATCATTTGAGGGCAGGGAAGTTAGCAGCAAGATAAAATTTGAGAAGCGATAGAGAGAAATGGAAGACGAGCATTTGGCTAGGAAGGTATTCAGCTACTTGTACATGAAGAATGTCTATACAAAATGGAGAAAGCGAACCAGAAAATTGACTGGTAAATACTTAGAAAACAGCAGGTGGCCAAACCAAAAAGAACTATCGGTTAAGAAGAACGTGAAGGAAACGGAGACTGACATGTGGAGAATGGGCATGATTAAGAAGTCCGCACTAGAGATCTATCGAACTTTTACGCAGGAAATTGCCAAGAAAAGTACACGGGCCTCTGACGTTTTGCCTCCCATCTACGTTGAAGCTGGGATTGAGCCTGTCACATTAAGGACATCAGCAGAGTGCCATATATGCTTTCACAATGGCAGACTTGAGGTACGAGTTAAATAAACGGTACATTATTTCTCATTATTGCTGCAGATTCAACGAAAAGTCACAGCATATCCATGACTCGGGGTAGTTCTCTACTGTTTGAGGCCAGGATGGGAGTACTGCGAACCAAGACATATCGGGCCAAATACGAAGGGGTAGACACAGTATGCAGTGCGTGTGGAGAGGAAGAAGAAACTGCCGAACACTTGATAATGTTCTGTAAAGCGCTTCACCCTATAGTTCAGGATGATGGCGCAGAGTTTTTCAAAGCACTGGGGTTTAGGGACCAGGAGGGCAAAATAGACTTTAAGCGGGTAGACTTAACTAGAAGGAGGTTATCTGATTGGTGGCTAAAGTCAAGGCACAAGTGAAAATTAAACCCTTCATTGCAAAGTACGAATCCTCAAACTCACTTTTTAAAGAAAAAAATAAATCTAGTTCTTGGTTCATTAAGTATTATGGCTTGGTGGCGCTAGCCACCGCCCGATCTAAAGGGTGCAGCCATATCCATCCATCCATCCGGAGCGCGCAGACCACGCGCTCCCGTGTTCCCTTTAATAAAAATTGACACTGTACATACATAGTCGTGTTTCAACTTTTTTTTTCTCCTATGTGTGTGGACTTTACATGTACTCGCGGAACTACGGAAGAATGGCTAGTTGGGCAAGTTGGAACTGATCCATAATGTACTGCACAAAAAACGGACGGAAACACGAAGTAGACAATAAGGACAGACAATAAGACAGCGCTTGTCTGTCCTTTTTCTCTGTCCTGCGCTTGTCTGTTCTTTTTCTCTATTTCGTGTTTCCGTCCGTCTTTCGCGCAGTGCATTATGGAGCGAAACTACGTACTTACAGCGGTGAGCACGCGAGCGCGTGACCGACGACGTTATCAGCGCCGTGTAACAGCCATCGTCGGAAACATTGCAAATTCGCAGCATGTGCTCAGCGATGCACTCCTTCCACCATGCGCTCCACATCATAAGCACGCTTGTTTGTCTTCTGCTAGCCACTTTTTTGTCTGTTAACTTGGCGTGTCCTGCGTTCCATCTCCAATAAAATGTTGGAGTTAATGTAAACAATTTTCATTTCAACTATCTATTAAAGAAAATCTCAATGACAAAAATAATTCAAGAAACAGGATGCATCAACTTAGCAAATGAAAATTCGGCTGGCTGGCGACGAACAAGCGTATTCATGACGTGGTGCGCGTGGGAGAAAGAGTGCACCGCTAAGCACATGCTGCGCATGTGCAGTGTTTCCGACGATGGGTGTTACGCAGCGCTGATAGTGCGTCATTCACGCGCTCGCGTGTTCACTCCGCCCCGCGCCAATACGACGCATCTTCCGCGCTGTCATTGACGAGTGTTTATAGCGGACGTGCTACCGACATTTCATCGAGTAAGTATCACTTTCGTTTTCCATGAGTGGAACACTACACCGTCAGTCTTTATGAAACGGACTACGCGAGGGCATGACCTGCGTGCTCCGGCAGCTGCTTGCGCTCAAGCGGGTGCGGGAGCAAGCGCAGACTGTTTTCGCGTCATCTAGAGCCGAGCTATAAAGCCTAGAATGTAGGATTGCGATAGCAATTGTATGGACACTGTTGGCTGGATTTTGCCGCCGGTGACATTCACCGTATGTATACGTATCTACATACATGAAAACGCAAGAAAAATAATCTAGAAAAAGAAGTCTGCGCGCGGAATCGAGCGTTCGACCTCTTGCTTGCGAGTGTGAGGCGTTATGAGCCACGGAGGAGCACCTACCTCAAGGTTGAAACGGCAAGCTATTTATATCCACCACTTACCGCCGGCGACGCCCATCTGGGGGGAACTATCGTGTTTTAGCATTACTAGCGAGATGACACAATGAGTACGCGTAGCCGAATCATCGCGACGCGGTGGCGCGAGCTCTCATTTCCCAAGCGTACTTTGCCCCACGGAGAGGGAAGGAGGGTGGATGCTCACGCCTGCGTGCGCTTATCTCGTGGTGGGGAGAATTGCACACCCTGGGCTTTCACAGGAGCGATTCTGCTGTAGTTACCAGGCGCACAAAGGTTACTGCACTCGCTGCACTGTCCCCGTTTGCGAAAAGGGCGCGCTTTTCAGACACAGTGAAGTAACAACTGAAACGCTTATTCGCGTGAGCAACGCGAGAACACGTTTCGATCTGCTTGCCATTCTTCGCGTGACATTTCAATATGTCGCTACCGCATTCATTGCTTCGCATTTGGACCAAAACTGTGACTTTCCTATTCTAGGCACTGTAGCCGAACAAAACAACCAGTCTCGTTGGTGCCACTTTTAATACATTTTTCTCATCTGTATTCAGCCAGTAAGGTCATTCCGATGTACCAAATGTCCATGAATACGACTTTCAGTACATACAGCCCAGTGAAATCACGGTGGATGGTATCGCGAGTCGAATTAAGTAAATTAAGGCATCCTTGTCAGCCGGTATTGGCTATACCAACTCTAAGATTCTGAAAAATACTATTTCCATATCTATCGTTGCATTAAATACCACATCTTTCGACAGTGGCTGTGGCCTGGAAAACTCAGACGACTGGAAAATTGGCAAATTAATACTGATTATAAATCCGGAGTGAAGAACTCACCTAAAAATTACCGTCCAGTCTCACTCGCATACATACATATGTTGTAAAATACTCGAGCACATAATCATTGCCCACGTCTACAGTCGCCTTAGGACTAACAAATTATTTTCTAACCAGCATGGATTCACAAAGGTCATTCCGTGTGAAACAGTTATTAAATTCACTACAGACCTTAATTTTAACATAAATAGTGACCTATACAGACTGGCTGTATATGTCTAGACTTTGCTAAAGCTCTCGACCGTTTCGCCAATTGCCACCTTATTTCTAAATTATCGGCCCTCTGATTAGACTCCCTCACTTTATCATGGCTACGAAATTTTCGTTTCCTTCGTGAGCAGTTTACGACCGTTAATAAATCTTCCTACGACTCTTCTGGCATCACACAAAGGAGCGTTCTTGGCCCACTCTTCATCTACATCAACGACCTCCCATCTAACACATAAAATATTAAAATCTTCGCAGATGACTGCATGTTCTACAGAAATATTAACTATTCTAACCACCACTTCATACTTCAAGATGATATTAATTGACATTATCTCTAACTGGTGTAACAATTGGCTCATGACCCTAAATACCCTAGTAAATTTAAAGTTGTTTCTTATGGACATAAACAAGTCATTTCTGACTTCACCTACCATATATACAAAGCGAATCGCTTTCCCAGGCAACTTCTACAAATATCTGGGCGTCCACCTTGTATAGATCATCACTTCATTGGCTTGAACACATCGCTGCTGTTTCTGCAAAAGCCTCCCAAACATTAGGCTATATGCTCCGAAACCGTCGCCAATGGCCCTTTAACGTTCGCAAACTGTCCTACAAAACTTTGGTCCACCAACTACTCGAATTACACCTCGTCTGTTTGGTCCCCGTCTGCTCATTATAAATTAACATTCTCGGAGCAATTCAGAACAGAGCCGCCCGTTACATTTACTGCATCTACTGCAATCATTGCAGTGTGACTCAGTTTAAGCTTGATTATCCACTGCAACCACTATATGATCGTAGTCAAGTGTCCTTATTTCTATATCACAAGTACGTCTATATCAACAAAACATCATCGTTACAACTCTTCGCATCACGCTGGTTACATAATCATTTCCGCTTCACTCGCTTCCTTGGTAACACGAAATCATTTAGCACATCATCACTACCGCAAGTCACCTCATGTGGAATGATCTTCCTGATGATACCACCTCTGATAATAACCCTAACACGTTTCGATACAGATAGATTTTTTTCGATTATAGCAGGTGCGTGACTCAGTCGCGTTCCGCAGGACCAAAATTAAGTTTGGACCAAATGTACCAAATGTACAGAGGATTCAGGACCAAATGTACAGAGGATTCGTGGTTTACCAGGTTTACCTCCGGAGCTTCGCCCACTCATCATCATTCACTTCGTGGATATGGCGGAATTTTTTTCTCCCTCCTTTATCATTTAACTTTCAAGCTCTTTAATGTCGTGAAGGGTTGCGTGTTCTTTTCATTAACATTTGCTCCTTGTGAACTGTTGAACTGCGATGACTGAGTGCATTAATTTTAACGAAGTACTTTGTCATTATTATTAAAGCGTACCATAGCATTGTTCTTTGAGTTTGATTTTCTTTTAATTTTCATTGTAACCCCTAACTCAATGTCTTCGGGTCTGTATGATATTTTTCAATAAATGAATAAATAAATTAATAAAAAAAATTGGCAGGGCTCACGTACAGAGGGAATCGATATGCGAAACACGAATGAGGAAGCTTGATATGTCTCTTCAAAATCAGCACAATTTTACGAAAACGACGTAAATTATGCCGTACATGACTTTTATGTCATGATTATGTTTGAGCGTGTCATTTACCGTCACGTGATATTAAATGTGGTGTATGTAGAGCTAGTTAAATGGCCATGAGCACGCTATGAGCGTAGCATACAGTCATGTTTTACATGACACGCATGTCATGATTATCATGTTTGTACGTGTCATTTGCGTTAGTCGTTCGTTCGCGTCACGTAATACCAAATTTGGTATACGTGAAGGTAGCAAAACTGCCTCGAGTGCATCATGAACGTGGCATGAAGTCATGTTCTTACATTACGCATCTCAGAATTTTGATGTTTGCAATAGTTATATACCTTCGTCATCCATTCACGTCCCGTAATGCCAATTGTGCTATATGTGAAGCTAGCGAGTGAAACGACCGCCAGCGCATTATGAGCGTGGTGTGTAGTCATGACTTGCATGACATGCATGCCATGGTTTCCACGTTAGTCTGTTACTTATGTTTGCCATGCACTCATGTCGTACCATGCCAGTTTTGCAATATGTCATGTGAACTAAACCACCGCAAGCACAGCAAGATCATTAAATGTAAATCATGACATACATGTCATTGTTTTCATGTTATGACTAGTCACTTAGCTCGTCATACATTCATGTTATGCCATACCGAATTCGGCAACGATATCATTATCGAAACGGCCAGGAAAACTAAAATTAGTAGGCGGCGATATAGATAGATAGATAGATAGATAGATGATAGATAGATAGATAGATAGATAGATAGATAGATAGATAGATAGATAGATAGATAGATAGATAGATAGATAGATAGATAGATAGATAGATAGATAGATAGATAGATAGATAGATAGATAGATACGTTCAAAGAGTTCGCTAAGAAATGCTTCCCAGTAAATATGGAACCGGTGTCAATATTGCAACCCCTCCCCCCTCGGCCTATTGAGTTCTGTTATGACCGTCGTCAGTAGGCGCCATGCTGTCGCTAAGAAGCGTAGCCGGGCAGCGTTCTCACGCCTGGAACCCCAGTTCTCTTGGAACCAGCGTTTAGAGCTGACGGGGGAGCGGCTCTCTTTTAATCCTCAAACAAGTAGCCGACTGGCCGGCTGCCTATGCGCGCCAGGTATTGTCCCTGCTAGCCGGAGGATGAGACGTCGTGTCGCCATGATGCCGTAAGCCGTTCCAGAAAGGACAACAAAGACAGCATCTTCCTTGGAAGAAACCGCGGCCGCCGCCATTAATTTCCCTGCTAATTGAGCGGACAGATCGGCGGACCATTTAATGTCTGCTGTCAGGAGCTTGGGACCCCTCGACCAGCGGCACACACACGACGAGGAAGAGCCCCTCTAGCGTCACCTTGCAGTGCAGTGATCATGACTCAATATTGGATGTTCACGTGGGCCGTGCATGCTCGTACCCCTCGCCTGTTGTGTGTGTGTGATTGGTGTTCCACTCAAGAAGGAGGAGCCCGACAGGGCTTATAACGACGCCGCTGAGTGCGGGACGTCGCTCTGAACCATGTAACGGTTCAACCACCACGTTCGTGGTTTGAGAAACTCCTCAACCTCTCTATGCTGTAAATAAGTGTAAATAGTGCCATAAACCTGCTTGTTTTTCGTATCCCCATTTTGTCATCGTTCGTTTCCTCAACCCGAAGCTACACCACGCTACCACAAAAGGCCGCGCAGCCCCCGATCCGCAACAGTTCTTACCCTCCGCAATACACCGCGTGAAGCTTTCGCCGATAAGACAGTGACGAACGATATCGTGACGTAATGGCGCGGCCAGATTTGGCGGCAACAACGCATGCTCAGCATCGCCGTTAGTGTTACACGGGGGCGGCGGGCTTACATTCTTCATTTGCGGTTCACCATACTGTGCGTTTTGTAGACGGTAGTTCTTTGGCACTATGGATGGCGGGCTGCGATGTTCAGACGTGAAGCGTGCGGTAGTATTAGTACGTGTGAGCCGCGTTTGAACGTTTCTTGTATGTGTTGGGGGGGGCGGGGGGGGCTTCACTTGGACATGTGGGACTGTGTACAAGGAACCGCGTCGCCTGGAATTTATCGAGGGCCACTGTGACCTTCGGCATCAAAGAAATCGGCGAGTCCCCCAATTCGACAAGCCGGCGAGGTGTGGAGGCGTGTTCAGTGAACGTCACTCACTATAGTTTCCCAGTTCAACCGAAGTTTATGCCAGGTTGCGTCGAATTTGAGAGGTTTCGTCGAACCATGCCACCGCTCTGGGTCCATACTCCCCGTGACACAGGCGCGCGTACAGCTTTCGGCATTAGCTTACAGTTAGGACGTTGATAGCTTTGTCAGGGCTGTGGCCACGGGAGGTACACCCGACGACCAGGAATGGCCGTGGAGTTCCCGTAACCGTAATTTCGTCGCCGCCTTTTTGTGGGTCATAAATGTTTTTCGCGGGTCGCAATACGATGCGCCCGGATGTTTTCCTCGCCGGCTTGTTGCCGCACGTAAAAACAAACTGGCAACGTCTGCCAAGCTTCAAGCACAACACGTCGAGTCAGAGAGCTGCTGTAGGCTCAGCACCCTTTAACTGTTCACTCGGGTTTTGCGTATCCTTTTTATCGTGCTAGCCCTTGCCCTCTTTTCTTTTCCAGCTTCGACTTGGCTCATAGACCGACCATGGCTTCGCGTTCAGGCATGATTCGTGAGACGGCGTTTATTTAATGACGCCAGCTTTCATCGTCTAACAGTTTTCCTTTCGTTCCATAGACTCCCTCGGGCACAGTGCGCAGCATACGCCGGTGTGTCAGTATACGTCCGTCGATTAGCGCTCCTGCAGGAGCGCTAATCGACGGACGCATACGCGCTAATCGACGGACGTATACTGACACACCGGCGTATGCTGCGCACTGTGCCCGAGGGAGTCTTTGTGGCAGATGTTCTTGGCAATGCATCGATCGAGTAAGCATGACCTTTCTATTTCCATGAGTACAACAGATTCATACATTAAACGTGATGGGCCGCAAGCTTCTGCAAGCTTTGTTAGTTGCAGCCATCGTCCTCTGTGCTTGTTGAAAGATGTAGGGGTGCATAAAGGATCACACCATCTGTATACCGTACTGACCTATATGCAGTCTTGTTCGTTGCATTGACAAGCTATAGTTACTGAACAAGGGTGTCTGTGCAGGCTGGTTGGTATTTTATTGCAATGTTTGGTGTAGCGCTGCGTGCAAAATTGTATAAGAACTAGTTTACAGAAAGGAGGCGCACTCGCGACTAGGCTTTATTTTTTGCGTTCATTGCACATATAAAGCGGATAAACCACGTGATACCGACCACACTGCCCCATTTGTCTAGCAAGATGAAAGCAAATTAAACCGCCCACCACTCTAACCGTCGAGATAGTCTACTTCACAAGAAAACGGGCCAACAGATAGTTTGCTGGTGTACCTGCTGCCCAACTTTTTGATGACATACGCCTTAAATACGCCTCGTGGAGGCGAGGCTTCGTTTCAGTTGAAAGCGCGGAAGCGCCATGCCTGTTTTGCCGTGAAGCAAACTTAAAGCACCAGAAAAACCACGAACGTTGCAGAGAAGCGCGCTTAGCTCAGCGCAACGTCTTGTGTAGTCACAATATTTGAGACGTGGTTGATCCGTCTTGTTTCAGTGCCAGAATACCCAGCACCTCCACCAAAATGTTACGGGGAGAAGGCGTCTGAAAAATGCCTTTACTTTTGGTAAACAGGCAGGCATACAATATGGAGCCCGGTCTGCACGAGCTCGCGCTAAACATCGTCCTCTTTTCTAGAATGTTCATTTGTGGCGCCCCGTAGCAATATATCTTCCGCTCCTGTTTCTTTCTATAACTTCTTAGTACTCGCGTCTTCTCAAGCTCAGGTGCGCAGTGGTCTGACGCGCGATGCCTGCTGCAATGGTGAGCCAAGTTGGTTCCCGTGCCAATCTTTAACGTGCACTCTTGTGTTCCTTTTTAAACGTTCGTTGAGGCACCGCCCCGTTTGGCCAACGTACACCAGCCGGCACGTCAGAGGGATCACGACACGTACACGACGTTCCTTCGGCATCCGACGAAGACCGTGACGTGCTTCTTGGTGCACGTCGGAGTGCTGGTTTCACGAGAGTTCACTTGGCGGCACATGGCTCCCAGCTTGTTTGCTGCGCTGAATACTACACGATCACCTAAGTATCCCGCATTCTTTTTGATGCGATGCGAGACGCCGTGAAGATTGGCACGGGAAGCAGCTTGGCTCACCATTGCAGCAGGCATCGCGCGTCAGACCACTGCGAACCTGACAGTGGCGTAACTAGATAGGACGGCGCCCAGGGCAAATATATTTCCGCGCCCCTCATTATCCCCCCCCCCCCCCCCCCCATTAAAAGCGCTAATGTAGGCTTCCGCGATTGCCTACTGGCGCGCGGCGGGCCATTTCGGAGGCCAAGGGCCACCAGTTCTGATTTCGATGAGCTACGCCCGCGTTTTTGTATAGTATTTTTCTTTTTTTATTCAAACTTCCGGAAGTCCCTTACCCGTCATTGTTCTCTTCCAGTCCACACTGCAAAAAGCTTGACGGCACGGGCGCTTCCCAGGCCCAAGTTTCTCGTACCTAAGCTTTCGCGCTATTTGTGCATCCCAAGGAATGCAGGGGTGAGTACAAAACAAAGCAACCAGCTAGACACCGCGCCCTCGGGTCTGGTATGGGGGTTAAACTGGTCGGAGTGTTCTGCCGTTTCGCTCCGTTCGCTGTTCCATTGATGGAGGTCATCCTTGTGCGGCCGCATTCTTTCAGGGAAGTTCTTGGTTTCTCCAACGTACGAAGCGGGGCAGTCGGCACATGCTGTCGGGTACACTACGCTCTGCGCTTTTTTCGCAGGTGCGTGTTCTTTGGGCCAAAGGATGAACCTGCCCATGGCGGTGGATGGCATGTGGGAAACGTTGACCCCCGCCCTTCTATTGCTTTGCTGGCGCCCGCGATGCAGGGAATCAACAAACGTCGCCGTCGTGTCACGCTTTCTCCGTCTTTCCTCCAGAGAACTCTGCGAATAAACGCCTTTGTTTAGCCTTTGGTGCCGAGGTCACGGATTATATTCGCCCTTCCTTCCGCCGCTGCGTGGACGATTAGTCGTTGGACGATCGGCTATTTCGTTGGAGTTTTCTGTTCTTACTCAAAAAAGGTGCATTCGAACTTTTTTATTTTATTTTGTTTACGTACGTGGTTGGTTTCAGGGAAGCTTTCAGTAAGTGGTTTGGGAGGCTGGTGGGGTTCGCTGAAACTCATCTAACCCAGTGCTGCGGAGCACAAAACAAAGCTTAGCCGAGGGTCATGGGAAGGCACGGAGGTAGCGCAGCAAAATGAAAATAGAGGATCCTTTTCCCGATGCAAAAGCCATTGCGGCAACCCTTTCCTTCACCACCATCCCCACTTCCAGTCGTACATTACAACCTCGCCCCTCCCCCCTTCCAGGCGGTTTTACGGAAAAAAACATTGACAACCTTTCCAGGGGGCGCCAACCCGAGGACTCGGCTTGGCGCCCCCTCCCTAGTGGCGCCCGGGGCACTTGTACCCCCTTGCCCCCCCCTAGTTACGCCACTGGAACCTGAGCTTGAGAAGACGCGAGTACTAAGAAGTTGTAGAAGGAAACAGGAGCGGGAAAGATTTGAGGCGCTTGTCATCAAGAAGTTGAGCAGCACGAGCACCAATAAGTCATCTGTTGACCTGTTTTCTTGTGAAGTAGACTATCTCGACGATTAGAGTGGTGGACGGTTTAATTTGGTTTATCTTCTTCGACAATGTGGCAGTACTATAGATATCACGTAGTTTCTCGGCTTTATATGTGCAATGAACGCAAAAACAGAGCTTAGTTGCGAATGCAACTCTTCCCTGTCAACTAGTTCTTGTACATTTCTGTACGCGGTGCTATACCCAATATTGCGATAAGCCTGCACTTGGGCCGTGCGGTTACAGTTACCGCGCTAGACGCATGCATTTCGTTGATGACATTTGATCCTTTGGGCATGGTCATGTCATGTCGGCATAGGTCTATAGGTCAGACTCGCATTGAGTCATGAGCACGAGACCGAGTGAGTACGGGTGAGTAATATTAACGCGATAGCGTTAGAGAGATCGTTTCGCAGAAATTCCGGCGTCCTTGGTTGTGAGCGAAAAATCATCTTTGTGGGACCGAAAAATCGAGAGACATGTAGATAAATTAACATTTGCGGTGGCAAGCTTATTCGCATTTTCAGTTTTGAGATGGGGCAAGCGGGTGTTCTACCACACAGCCAAGCCTCTGGTTGTGCATACAGTGAAAAATAACTTCCTCCGCTTGGAAATGCAGTGAAAGTAACTCTAGGGAGCGCTAAAGCCTCTAGAAGTGGGAGCGCGGCGGAGCTCCCGCGTGTGTGAAGGCAGGTGTGCGCTTCACCGCTCTTCCTCTCTCCGTTCGCTCTCCTCTCCGCGCCCCACTCCCTCGTCCGCTCATATACAGGGTGTTTTCAAGCAAAACGAATTTTTACTAAAGAACTATATTAGGTAGGCACTTGTTGTTCTCGCAACCGATTTCGAGGCCGAGGCGGAAAAATTTTGCCACTAATTCGATCACTTAGGAATAAATAATTTAGTTAACTTTTTTACTACTTATAGCGTGGAGGTTTATATGGCAAAGTTGCTCTACGTCACAAATTATGGCAAGCCTAGTTTTTAAGTATTGAAAATATCACCCGTGGTTTTAGAGATCCATCGTCGAATTTTCAGACCGTGGTGTCGGAGAAATCGAAACCAACGTGCCAAGTGTGGCGAAACCAGCCAAGCGTGACGAAACTATATAACGCACTGAGCGCTTTTAGTTTTGGTTTCACCAGTCCGCGGTCTCGATGATAGATCGCTGAAAACACGCGTGATATTTGAAATTTTTTAAAAACTAGGCTCGCCATGGTTTGTGACATGGAACAACTTTTCCATACAAACAACCACCTTAAATTTACTAATAAAAGGTAATTCAATTATTTTCATCAATTAATTGTAAATGATAAAAATAGTGCCGCAATAGTGACGCCTCGGCCTGGAAATCGGCTGCAAAGACAACTGCTTATCTGTTAAATTTTTTAAGGAAATATCTGTATTGCTTAAAATAAGTAACCCGTATAAATGGAGTGAAGCGCGCGCCTCACATTCGACCGTTCAATGGCTAATAATTGTGTGAATATGGGTGAATAAATGGTTACGGGTCAAATCCTTGTCTCGTAATTAATTTACGCCGGTAAAATAACTACGCCATGTACTCTTGGCACAAAATGCATTAGGATTTCCTCACGATTCATTTCAAAGAGGTGGGAGCAATTTTTTGAAAATTTGAAGGGAAGTGGAAGTGAAATTTTGAAGTGAAGCAAGTTTGAATAGTAACGGGATTTGAATTTCTGTAGAATTCAAGTAATGACCTTTAAAATGCATGTAATTTCGCAATTCGCTATGCTTGAAGCATATAAGCCGGTAACAAGGTCTCAAACGCAGAAAATAATTCATGGATGCGAGGATAACCTGTCCGTTCAACCTTGAAGTGGGCCCCGCCGCGGTGGTCTAGCGGCTAAGGTACTCGGCTGCTGACCCGCAGGTCGCGGGTTTGAATCCCGGCTGCGGCGGCTGCATTTCCGATGGAGGCGGAAATGTTGTGGGCCCGTGTGCTCAGATTTGGGTGCACGTTAAAGAACTCCAGGTGGTCGAAATTTCCGGAGCCCTCCACTACGGCGTCTCTCATAATCATATGGTGGTTTTGGGACGTTAAACCCCACATATCAATCATCAATCAATCAATCAATCAACCTTGAAGTGGGGAGAGATATTGGGGTTATAAGAGGGAAAAGAAGAGAAAAGTGAGCCCCGTAATTGTCTGCATCTCCGTGCGACGCCTCAACAGTAGCTCACAAGGGATGGGTGTGAGGAGGGATTAAAAGGATAGGTATAAGGTAAAGAGAGAGAGAGAGAGAGAGAGATGCGCTGGAACAGCGAGCGAGGACATATGAGGGAATTGGAGAGATGGGAAAGATGGAAACACGGTCACAGGAGTCCGAGGACGGGGCACCACTTGCGAGAGCTCTTGTCGGCAACAGGAGGTGGCGTAGCGATAATCCAGTCGGCCAGAGCTGCGCTGACGTCGTCGTAGGGAACCGGCGGCAGTAGGTGGCGTAGGACCAGCCCAGTCGACCAGAACTGCTCTGTCGTCGGAGATCGTGAGGGCACAACCGGTCGGCACGGAATCCAGCGAGCGAGTCGCTGAAGTGAGGCTTCGCATCACTCTATTCTTCCTAGATCAGTGTATTCACGTTATGGCATTTCATTACTGCAGTGAAACTGCCATTAGAGAGACTTACACGTGATTTACGTCGATTCCCTTATTTAGAGTACTTCTAAGTGTCGAACAATTGTCGTATTGAATTCAAATACTGTAATCGTTCGAATATTCCTGGTGCTCGAATATTCGCTCATGCGTAAACTCCATATGTAGTAGCAAGATTCTTAATGACACGATGCAGTTTTCTTTCAGTTGTGCAGTTACGTAAAATAAATTTTGTTCTTTTTTTCAGTCCAGGAGCACTGTACATCGATCTGTCGACATAAAGGTTGCTTGCTTCCAGCTTGTGAATCTTCGCACCAGTTGCACGCCAGGGAAAATCCCGTAGGTCCCTGCAAGTGTCCCAGCCCTTGCTTCGTGGAAGACGACGTGCTCCAGGGGGAAGTGTTTCACCGCTCTTCTAGTGCCCATTGCGTTCTTATAGACCTTTGCTGCCCCGCCGCGGTGGTCTAGTGGCTAAGGTACTCGGCTGCTGACCCGCAGGTCGGGGGATGGAATCCCAGCTGCGGAGACTGCATTTTCGATGGAGGTGAAAATGGTGTATAGGCCCGTGTGCTCAGATTTAGGTGCACGTTAAAGAGCCAAAGGTGGTCGAAATTTCCGGAGCCCTTTACTACGGTGTCTCTGTCATACGGCGGTTTTGGGACGTTGAACTCCACATATCAATCAACCAAACCAATTATAGACCTTTGCTTGAAGATCTGGAATTTCTCGCGTAAGCACATTGAGTGATCGATAATTCAACTGCTCTGCTTGTACGTAAGGGATGTGTGCACCAACCCGGCCTTTTCCGTTTTCCTCAGTTTTGACAAACATTCTCTGCATTCTCAACCCCAGGTGGTCAAAAATTCCGGGGCCCTCCAGTCTCATAATCATATGGTGGTTTTGGGACGTTAAATTCCACGTATCGACCATCAGTCATCCCTGCGTTCTTATAGACATTTGCTCGATCTGCAATGACTCGCGTAAGCTCTTCTGCATTCAGTAACAAGAGACAAGTGCTAACGGAGTAAAACGAAACAATTTAGGGCTAAGTAATACTGCAGTTTTCAGTATTAAGTTTATGCCATGTTGGCGTAGATTTGACACGAGCACTTGTGTTAGTCAATGCTGCCTTCAGCAGCTTAATTCATAGCGACATGGCACGGCTATCTCAAGAAGTTGAGCATACTGCAACTGCTAGTTCGAGTTGAAATAAAAAGCTTAGTAAAGCTATAAGTATAACAAGACATTACATTCACATTACATTACAGTTACTTATAACATCCCCTATACTTCTCTTAATATTTTAGTCTGTTTGTTTTCAATAATAGTGTGTCTAACAAAAAAATGACACTCTATGTAAGTTGACTGCAGGTGTTAAAACATAGTACACATACTGGTGACTGTTCTCTTTTAGCCAAGTGAAGAAGAGATGGAAGTTGACAGAATGCTTTCATTATAACGAGATTGCCTATGCCTTTTGGCAAACGTTTTGGCAATTCATAGTACTACCACGTGCAACATATCAAAACACTTTGATTAGTAATGATTATAATGCTTATTATACGCTTGCCCCTGTAGCTAATGTTTTCAGTATGTCATCTGCCCTGGATAACTGCAAACTTCCTCCCTTGCCATGTGCGACAGCATCCACAATTGTTTTCGTGGTGTAATGTGGTGGTGTTCTAGGCTTGCTGTTAGCTAGACATTTCTGTCACCTGCAAGCTAGTGTACTGATAAACCACGGGAACCGTGCCTCGCAATGATTAAGATGGCTTTTATTTTCTGGCTTTCCAACCTCTGCCTGGCGGATGCAAAGAGCAAGCTCTCGGATCCTGCGGGATCGACCCCCCCCCCCCCCCCGCCCTCCTATGCTTCCCAAACTTGCCTGGTGGTCTGCAGACACTTAAGCAAGTACTTCTTTTTTTCTGATGACTGCTTCCGCAGGGTATGTGCGAACACATGGGTAAGTGTTGGCGAATCTTCAAATAACGCAATGTACTATTTTGTAACATCAGGAATGATCACCTCTTGAAATAGTCTTACCAAATCGTGTTAAAGGAGAGTATAGTGTGAATTCTGTAATGTGTGAAAGTGCATACTCTGGAGATATTGCGGTGTGGATGGTCCAACTTCAAGGTGTGAAAGCAGTGCTGATAATGAATTTGGAAAATGTGTGTGTCGGCCGAGTGATGTCCATGTGTTTGTACACCTCCGACATCTGTCCCACTTATCTACGTGCTTTGGCCGGTAAGTGATAATTTGGTAAAATGTTTGCTGATCTAATTGGTGCCTAATATTCTCCTTGCATGCGCATACACTGCTGCCTATAAAATTTCCACGCTTCGAATGCTCCCTGAAAGTCAGACGCCTTGGCTTATCACGGACTGCAGGCCCATCACATGGAAAGAACATCGTCGAAATTGGCCTTCCAGGCTTCTCTTGATCCTATCGCGGCGTATGCAGTCCTGATGTAAGCTAGGCAGTCTTCTTTCTGGTCACAAAGCTCAAGAGCAGCTTTGCCGAACCACTTTTACAGTATCCTCACCATTTAACAGTCAGTGGACATAATTAAGTCACCTGACTTTCAGGGAGCTTCTGCAGCGTGGGAGTCACGTTACAAGTTGTGCATCCATGTATATTTGAAGACTTGATCTTTACCGACCAGGTTCAATAGATTTCTTTTAGCAGAGAGTCTCATTACTTTACTTTTCGGGACAAATCATTTAGCTTGCTGCACTTCTTATTTCAGTAACGCCGCTTTCACTTCCAGCGACTACACTTCAGTGTACAGTCATCGAGTCATGTGGAAATGACAATTTTGACCTGTAGGTCTGATATTTACAAGTGCATATGCTCACCGCTGTAGTTCCCTTTAGTGTTTAGCGGGTAGAAATTTAAAAAAAACATACAATCTGAAATAATTTTAACGGACACTCCCACCGCCGGACTGGGCTAACATAAATTCAGTGCACCTGGGGCACCATTTTCGATGTATCCACCTTGTGGACTGACCACTTCAGCCACCACTGATTGGCTTGAGCTCGACAAGCAGCGGTCATTCTAGCCGAAACATTAGCAGAGACAAATGCGAACGACTGAATGCGTTTCACCGCAACGAATGGTGGCTCCAGAGATCTGCTTTTGACCGCACATCACGGGGGCAGTGCATGAACTCTAATCACGTTGGCTCTTGGATAAGGTTTAACACGGTAACCTGCCTGACGCATCCCTCAAAGTCGGTATTGATTCCCTGCATCGTTCTCCAAACGGCTCGATACTTTCATACACAAGTCAAGCTTGTCAAGTTAAGAGTCCTATTAACGTACTTTT
>WOVY01015497.1:0-22500 GCA_013436015.1 Rhipicephalus annulatus | reverse complement strand
GATAGAAGCAACTGTTCACATTGTGCAATGTAGTGGTATATGGATGCTGGCTTGCATGAAACTATATGAAAAGCTTGCCGACTTCGAACAAATTTATGTATCTGTAAGACGTGCTGGTTTCATTTTGTGTGTGCACGTGTGTTTGGCACGTCATGGGCAACAGCTTTTCATATCAGCCATTCACGGCTCAACTCCGTGGTCCTTTGGCTTGGTCTTGATGTTATTGTGCGGAGCTTCTCAGCACGTTTTTTGTACAATTGAGTGGCACAGCTGAACCATTGCCAATAGTTCGATAAGTCTTCACTTTTTGAGAATCCGTTTGCTTCGGGCATCCTGGTTGGACAGCATTCGGAGCATTGGTATATGGTCGTATGTTAACACGTAGTGACGTGCTCATGGTCCGCGACTTCATCCAAGTACCCGTATCTTTCCCTCATGTTTCTGCTGGTATATGCTTTCCAACTTGGCAATGAGAATTGCATGCTTTGCCCTGCGAGTCAGCATGCAAAAGCATAAGCATGTGAAAAAGTGCACAGTGGCTGCAAGGGTATGCCGGCCGTAACCATGGCAAAAACTTGCAGTTTGATAGGAGCCTGTTTAAAGTGCGTTTAATTCCTAGTGGTTACCTTTTTGTTTGGTCTGTTCCTGCTAAGTTTATCTATAAATTCAGCGAAATATATATACAAGGTAAGAAAATAATGAGTACAGTGTGGCAGCAAAGCAGGGCTCTTTGCTCATAGTGAAGTTTTTTGGGTCATTAAGTTCTAAAATGTTAAGTTTCACTTCGGGGATTCGTACTTGCCTCCCGAAGTAGCTCAAGTACAGCTGCCAGTCGCCTTGGTGACTAATGAAATGTAGTCCTGTGTGGGCACTGGGCAATGTTCTTCATCTGGTGAGGTCGCCAGCACTTGATCTGTCGTCAGCCTGGAGTGCATGTACAATGGTGCAGGCTCGTGTGTATTGTGTTGTCTAGAATGGTTCAAAGATTTATTTGAAGCCATTATTATTGTGACATTATTCAATTGAAATGAATGCTTAGAAGTGTTTGTGAAAAATAGCCTTTTATTTGCTGCTCTGCACGTATGCTACTGTACATTGTTCCTTTCTAGTATTGCTCCAGATCTATTAAGTGCATTTAGGCATCTACCTTTGTATTTCTTTCCCTTCCTTTGACTAAGAGTTACTGTCGCTACATGGTATATTCGATTGAGCGCATGCATCAGTAATAAAATATTTTGTCCATTCTAATGCATAGTGCTACCATATGTCGTCCTTGCCTAGTGAAGCGTGAATATCCATTGAGCTACCATATTTGTCTCCATATATACCCACAGCTTTCTAATTTTTCAACATGCTTCTGCTGTCGTTGTGGTTTTCATTGTGTCGTTGTGGTTTCTGTTCCAAAAACAAACTGCAGTTGCTGAAACTTGTTCAAATAAAACGTGCATTCTATGTTATTTCTATTAATTAGTGTTCTCTGGCCGGTGTTCTACTCGTGCAGCACTTCTCTGAATAATCGGGCTTGCTATACTTATAAGGTGGCAGAGTGTGTAGTCTTTTGAAAATGTCCATTCGTAAAATACTTTGTTAAGAATGATAAATCGCCCAGATGCAATGATCCATTAACAAAACCGACATTCAGTCAAAACTTCATAAAAAAGAAGGATCTAAGAAATCAACATTCAACACCGCGCGCTGACAGGATCGTTTCGACAAGCAAGGTAGTTGTTTGTCCTATGCAGCAGCTATGAAGCATGGCCAACCTGCTTCAAGTTTTAACTGTGAACTGTCAGCTATCGATGTTCAGTGGGCTAGCATACAACCGAAGTTAGAGATGCGATCTCTCTACTTCGAAAATACAGCTCTGCTGTGTCACAGTAGGCATTGCATAAAGCAGCCTGGTGTGCCACAATGGCCACTTGTAAAGCGGTGAAAGAGCATCTGCCTTTTGGGACTGGGCATACCTGATCGTTTACTTTTGTGGGCCACGTTTGATGTCATACAGTTCTTCCATATATGCTCGGATCATTACCGAACTGAGCAACTTTCGTTCGAGAGTAAATTGGAGGGAGGTTCTGGTATCCTGATGGTTTAAATAAAGTTCTCAAGTTATTGCAGCACACAGCAGCTGACAAGCAAACAAAGGGCTGGAAGTAGTGTTTCATCGACTGATATGTCCAAGAATTTATCAAATTCATTGGATTTCTCGGAGATGCTTTGGCAAAGGTAAGTTTGACCACCCATAGTTACTGGCTGCTACCAATCGGGGGCACCACCACCGGAGTAGCAGTTGGCCCCGTATCACAGCAGCCCCCTAAGCTCATTTCACACTCAACGTTAAAAACCACTAAAATGTTTTAGGCTTAGCCTACAAAGAAAAGGAGAAAAAAAAGATATAGTTGCTATATATAGTCCTACCTAACGACATCCAAGTTCTGCTGATTTCTAGCCGTTGCACGGCACCATAGTGCAATGAATATACGACACGTGCGCTCATAGTCTCGGCGTAATTATTGTATGCAATAATAAGCATATAGTAACTTTAAATGAACGAACCTCCATTTTCCCCGCTTGCTGGTGTTTCTGACATGACGAGTCCCAGTAAGAGCGTGTTCGTTCCCACGAACACCCGCTTCCGTACTCGAAATTCCCCTGGTGGGGTGGATTCACCACAACGCACGTTGAAAACAAGTAAAAAAGGGGGACGCCCTTGTCAGCCCCGAAAAGACCATACTTTTGTCTGACGCCTCACCTTTCATTGATGGAGATAACTGCATACTTAATTGGTTCGGCTTCTTGGTACGATATGTACTGGATAAGCGTAATGATTTTTTTTTAGAATTCCCGCCATCGCTCCCACAATGCAAACCACCGCAAGCGGTTGGCTTCTCAATAAAGACCCCGGGAAAGTGCTTTCGCCTATTCAGATAGCGTACCACAACTTAAATTTCCCGCCGTCATGTCCCACTTCGAAGAAACCATCGTATAGAAGTTCATAAGGATTAGGGACATTAAATGGTTCCTTTGATTAAATGTACTGGGCTCATTATCGCATAGATCATTTACGCCTAGGCCATTAACGTACACCTTGTATATTCACTGCTACACGTTGCTGTGCAACGGAGTGAAACCCGCACAATTCGGAGGTTGTTTACGTAGGGCTCTATATAGTCGATAACATCTCCTTTGTGTCTCTTCTCACTCTGAGCTCAAAACATGGCAAAAACCGGTTGGGCCTCAAGGGACACTTAAGCTCGGAAGTCTCCTAAGAAGTTGTCTTCCCCGGAGTGCATGGCTGAAACCAGCAAAAAAAAGTTGAGGCTCTTATCACCCCTGATAAGGCTCAACTTTTGTCTGACGTCACGTTTTGTCACGTGGGCGTACTGTACGTTTGTTCCGAACTAAACTGTCCTCTTACAACTTGGCTTCCCCGCAATGAATGGTCGAACCAGCGAAAAAAGTTGAGGCCCTTATCACCCCAGATAAGGCTCAACTTTTGATTGACGTCACAACTCGTCACGTGGTCGTACTGTATGTTTGTTCCAAGCTAAAGTGTCCCCTGAGAATTTGGCTTCCCCACAGTGCATGTTCAAAAACCAGCGAAAAAAGTTGAGGCTCTTATCACCCCTGATAAGGATCAACTTTTGTCTGACATCACACCAGGCGTTGAAGGACTTAACTACGTACTTATTTCGGCTTCTTCGTACGATATATACCGGATAAGTATAAGGTATTTTTAAATTTCGCGCCACCGCACCCATAATGCAACACACGGCAAGTGGTTGGCTTCTCCTCAATGCAGACCGTAGGAAGTTTTTTTTTTTTACCCTGTTCTGACACCTTAGGACGAAAAATGAACAAGATAGCGTAGTGCAGTTTAAATTTCCCGGCGCCATGTGTGCTCTGCGGAGATTTCCAAAGAACAATTCTTCAAGATAAAGTGCATATAGAGATATGTTTGATTAGAGGTACTGTGCTCATAATCGCATAGATCAATTACGGTTAGGTCAATAACGTACATCATGTATAATATTTGCGTAAGGTTGATGTACATTTTCTTAAAACCGGCACTACACGGAGGTCATTTTATGGAGGCTATATATACCCGATCGCAAGTATATACCTTTTATCACTTTTCACTTTATGCCAAAAAAGTGGCAAAAATGCGTTAGGTTTAGCGTCAGTTTGGTGAACTGAATTTGCCAAAAACACCAGGAAATGTGGCCTATGGAGGTTTGTTTGATTAAAGGCACTACGCTCATCGGCGCATATATTAGCTACACTGAGGCCACTGACGTCTACTTTGTGTCCCTACTGAGTAAAGTGCGCGTCCGCGAATGACTTCACCAGCGCCACTTGGAGGTCGCTTAGGCAGGGGTATATATAGCCGATAGCAACAGTAACCTTTTTACTCCATTCAACTGTGACGCTAAGCCTAACGTGTTTTTGCCACTTTTTTAGCATAAAGAGAAAAGTGATAAAAATTATATATTTGCGATCGGCTATATATAACGCTCACAAAGCGACCTCCGGGTGGTGCCGGTTTTAAGAATTTGTACAGCAAGTTTAGGCAATGAATATACACGGTGTGCGTTATTGACCTCACAGTAATTAATATATGCAATCATGAGCACAGTATCTTTAAGTGAACAGACCTCCACATGCCCCTTATCTTCATGAGCTTTTCTGTGTAAATCCAAGCAGAGCGGATATGGCAAAGGGAAACTTAAACTGCATTACTCCCTTTTGTTTATTTTTCGTTCAAAAGCGTCAGAAACAGCCAAAAAAATTTTCCCACGGTCTGCATTGAGGAGGAGCCAAACACTTGCCGTGTTTTGCATTATGGGGGCGATGGCGCGAAATTTAAAAATACTTTATACATTTCCGGTACATATCGTACCAACGCACCGAACCGAGTACGCAATCAACTCCTTCACCACCTCGTGTGACGTCATACAAAACTTTGGTATTATCGGGGCTGATAAGGGCCTAAACATTTTCGACTAGTTTCTCGCGTTGGTGCGGTGAAGCCAACCAACCAGAAAATTTTTATTTAACAGTGTAAGGTATTTAAATTTTGCGCCTCCACACCCACAATGCAACATACGGCAAGTGGTTGGCTTCTCCTCAATACCGACCGTGGGAATTTTTTTTTGCCCATTTCTGACAACTTTTGACGACGCGTGAACAAGATAGGATAGGGCAGTTTAAATTTCCCGCTCTCATATCCCCTCTGTGGAGGTATACACAGAAAAGTTCATCAGATAAGGGTCATATAGAGGTTTGTCCGACTAAAAGTACTGTACTCATAAACGCATAGATTAATTACAGTTAGTTTAATAACGCACATCATGTATATTCTTTACACAAGGTTGTTGTACAATGTCTTAAAACCGGCACCACTTTGAGGTCATTTTACGAGGCCTATATATACCCGATCGCAAATATATACCTTTTATCAATTTTCAATTTATGCTAAAAAAAGTGGCAAAAAACGCGTTAGGCTTAGCGTCAGAGGCAAAAACAGTAAAAAGATTATTCTTCTATCGGCTATATATAGCCCAGCTTAAGCGACCTCCAAGCGGCACTGGTGAAGTCATTCGCGGGCGCCAACTTTACACAGTGAAGACAGAAGCTGCACCTCAAAGGCCTCGGCGTAGCTAATCCATGCGATAACGAGCGTAGTACCTTTAAATAAACAAATCTCTATGTGCCACATTTCCAGGCGTTTCAGGCCAATTGAGTCCACCAAAATCCGTGATTCATGCCATAAACATGCCCTACTGTACTGCTGACCTGCCCAGACAGCAGGTATCCTATGACAGCGAGTGTCGCCGCTTTCGTTCAATCGCTCACCGTTGATGGCGCTGGAGTAGGAACAGAGCTGGAGTAGGAACCAGGCAATGGTAGAGTGTATATCAAAGGACATTCAGGAGTTAGGAAGAGAGTGCGAGATAATTATACTAGGAGACATGAATGCGCACATAGAAGATATAGATGGGTATACCGACCCGACAGGCAAAATGATCATGGATATGTGTGAAAGGCTTGATTTGATCATTTGCAACAGTACCGAGAAGTGCGAAGGGCAAATAACATGGGAGGTAGGAAGGCTTCAGTCGACGATAGATTATGCACTGATGTCACATAGGATGTATGATAAGCTCAGGGGAATGCACATAGATGAAGGTGGCTCCAGAAGTCTGGGTAGCGATCACAAACGTATCAAGCTAAGTTTTGGAAGAGCAGTGAAAGTGGGAAGGAGACAAGATGAGCAACTACAGGAAAATTTTTATTCAGAAAGGCAAATTGAAATAGCCACTAAACAAATTGAGAAAGTAATCACGGAGGATAATAAGACAGTGTGGACATACACGAATCTAATTAGACTCTTTGAGCTAGAGCTTGCTAAGACGCGTGAGAAGTCACCCCGGAAAAGAAGACACAAACCCAAAAGTTGGTGGGATGAGGAAGTTAAGAGAGCCATAGCAAAACGTCAGGAAGCCTCTAGGGAACACAGACATGCTAAGCAGCGGGGTGAACCGACAGATGATGTTGAAAGAAAATGGGCAACCTTTCTAAGCTGTAGAAGGGATGCATCCCTTCTGATCAATGAAAAGATTAGAAGGAAGGGAGCTCAGTGGCTGGCAGAAGTACATAAAAAAGATAGAAAGGCAGCTGCAAAATTTTGGAACCATCTAAACTCCCTAAGAAATGAGACGCGCCTAGAGCAGAGTTTTATAACTACAGCCCAAGGTGCTAAGCTAGAAGGGGACGAAGCTATTGAATATATAAGAACAAGGGTGACAGAAAAATTTCAACAAAGTACTTTATGCACCACAATAGACAAGGACGAATCAAGTGGTGCAATGGCTCCATTTTCACAACAAGAGTGGGAAAGGGCTGAGAAAAGGGTTCCTAGTAGTACATCAACAGGCCCAGATGGCATTCCAATAAGGCTGATAAAGACATTAGGTCCGAAGTCTAAGCAGGCTTTGAGAGAGGCAGTGAGCACAATAATAATCGATGGTGAAGTTCCCGATGGATGGAAACTTAGCAGGATGAGCATGATTTATAAAGGAAAGGGGGACAAAGCTGACATAAACAACTACCGTCCTATAACAGTGACATCAGTGGTCTACAGGCTGGCGATGCAGATTATAAAGGAAAGACTGCAGGCGTGGATAGATGATGAGGGGGTGCTGGGGGAACTGCAGAATGGGTTTCGGAAACACAGGAGGTTGGAAGACAATCTGTTCTCACTGACGCAGTGCATCGAAATAGCAGAAAAGGAACACAGGCCTCTGTGGCTAGCATTTTTGGATATCAAGGGAGCGTATGATAGCGTGGTTCAAGAGGAATTGTGGGGAATACTGGACACACTAGGCGTGGAACATGTAGTCACTAATCTTTTAAAAGGTATCTATAAAGGTAACAAGGTAGTTATAAAGTGGGAAAAACAGGTATCCAAGCCTGCAGAGGTAAAACGGGGGCTTAGGCAGGGGTGCCCCCTGTCACCCTTATTATTCATGATGTACCTACAAGGATTAGAGGCAAAATTAGAGGGAAGTGGACTGGGCTTCAACCTCTCTTTAGTCAAACAAGGAAAACTTATTGATCAGGCACTACCAGCATTAATGTACGCAGATGATATAGTGCTAATGACCAACAACAAGGAAGATTTGCAGAGATTGATGGACATCTGCGGTAATGAGGGAGATAGGTTAGATTTTAGATTCAGTAAGGAAAAATCAGCAGTCATGATTTTCAATGACAACAAAGGTAGTGAGCTTAGAATACAGGAGGTCACGCTAGAGATAGCAGATAAATACAAATATCTTGGCGTATGGATAAGCAATGGGACCGAGTATCTGAGGGAACACGAAATATACGTGACGAATAAAGGTAACAGGAATGCAGCAGTCATGAAAAATAGGGCACTGTGGAATTACAATAGGTATGATGTTGTGAGAGGAATATGGAAAGGGGTCATGGTTCCTGGGCTGACGTTCGGCAATGCGGTCTTGTGCATGAGATCAGAAGTTCAAGCAAGATTAGAAATTAAGCAACGTGGAATAGGTAGGCTTGCTTTAGGAGCTCACGGGAATACACCAAATCAGGGAGTACAAGGTGATATGGGATGGACATCATTTGAGAGCAGGGAAGCTAGCAGCAAGATAAAATTTGAGAAACGATTGAGAGAAATGGGGGAAGAGCGTTGGGCTAGGAAGGTTTTCAGCTACTTGTACATGAAGAATGTCGATACAAAGTGGAGGAAGCGAACCAGGAAGTTGACTGGTAAATACTTGGAAAACAGCAGGTGGCCAAACCAAAAAGAACTATCGGTTAAGAAAAAAGTGAAGGAAACTGAGACTGACATGTGGAGAATGGGCTTGATTAAGAAGTCCGCACTAGAGACCTATCGAACCGTTAAGCAGGAAATTGCCAAGGAAAGGATCTATGATAATACTCGGCGTAGTTCTCTACTGTTTGAGGCCCGGACGGGAGTACTGCGAACCAAGACATATCGGGCCAAATACGAAGGGGTAGACACAGTATGCAGTGCGTGTGGAGAGGAAGAAGAAACTGCCGAACACTTGATAATGTTCTGTAAAGGGCTTCACCCTATAGTTCAGGATGATGGCGCTGCGTTTTTCAAAGCACTGGGGTTTAGGGACCGGGAGGGCAAAATAGACTTTAAGCGGGTAGACTTAACTAGAAGGAGGTTATCTGATTGGTGGCTAAAGTCAAGGCACGAGTGAAAATTAAACTCTTCACTGCAAAGTACGAATCCTCAAACTCACATTTTAAGGAAAAAAAAATGAATATAGTTTTTGGTTCATTAGGTATTACGGCTTGGTGGCGCTAGCCACCGCCCGATCTAAAGGGTACAGCCATATCCATCCATCCATCCATCCAGCTCACTTTTTACTCTAGAGCCGTCCAAACCGTCGTACAATATAGGATGAACAGGTTATAGGCAGCGCCACAAACGGTGAGTGGTTGAACGAAAGCGGGATAACTCGCTCCCATGGGGTACCAGCCATCTGGACAGGTCAAGAGTATACAGTTGGGCGCGTTTATGGCGTTGATTGATTGATATGTGGGGTTTAACGTCCCAAAACCACTATATGATTATGAGAGACGCCGTAGTGGAGGGCTCCGGAAATTTAGACCACCTGGGGTTCTTTAACGTGCACCCAAATCTGAGCACACGGGCCTACAACATTTCCGCCTCCATCGGAAATGCAGCCGCCGCAGCCGGGATTCGAACCCGCGCCCTGCGGGTCAGCAGCCGAGTACCTTAGCTACTAGACCACCGCGGCGGGGCTCGCGTTTATGGCGTCGATCACGCAGTTTGGTAGACTCAATCTGCCAGAAACACCAAGAAATGTGGCCCATAGAGGTTGTTTGATTAAAGGCACTACGCTCATTGGCGCATATATTAGCTACATTGAGGCCATTAACGTGTACCTTGTGTTCTTACTGGGTAAAGTGTGTGTTCACGAATGACTTCACCAGCGCCGCTTGGAGGTCGCTTAGGCAGGGCTATATATAGCCGATAGCAACAGTAACCTTTTTTACTCCTTTCGCCTGTGACGCTAAGCCTAACGCATTTTTGCCACTTTTTTAGCGTGAAGTGAAAAGTGATAAAAGGTATATACTTGCGATCGGCTATATATAACGCTCACAAAGGGACCTCCGGGTGGTGTCGGTTTTAAGAATATGCACAGCAAGTCTACGCAATGAATATACACGGTGTGCGTTATTGAACTAGCAGTAATTAATATATGCAATCATGAGCACAGTACCTTTAATTGAACAAACCTCCACGTGCCCCTTTACGGGATCAGCTTTTCTGCGTAAATCGAAGCAGAACGGACATGGCAGCGGGAAATTAAAACTGCACTACGCTATCTTGTTCATTTTTCGTCCTAAGGTGTCAGAATACGGTAAAAAAAAATTTCCCACGGTCTGCATTGAGGAGAAGCCAACCACTTGCCATGTGTTGCGTTATGGGTGCGATGGAGCGAAATTTAAAGATACCTTACACTTTTCCGGTATATATCCGGTATATATCCGGTTTTCCGGTACCAAGACGCCGAACGAAGCACGCAATCAACTCCTTCACCGCCTCGTGTGACGTCATACAAAACTTTGGTATTATCGGGACTGATAAGGGCCTAAACCTTTTCGACTAGTTTCCACTTCTGGTGCGGTGAAGCCAACTGACCAGGAAATTTTCATTTAGCAGTGTAAGGTATTTAAATTTTTGCGCCACCGCACCCGTAATACAACATACGGCAAGTGGTTTGCTTATCCTCAATGCAGACCGTGGGAAAATCTGTTTTGCCCATTTCAGACACCTTTGGACGAAAACTGAACAAGATAAGATAGTGCACCTTAATTTTCCCGTACTCTGCGGATATGACAGCGGATATATAGCCCTACCTAAAGGACCTGCAAATAGTGCGGGTTCGAAGCCATTGTACAGAAACATGGAGCAGTGAATATACGACTTGTACGGTAATGGCCCAGGCGTAATTAACCTATGCGATAATTAGCCCAGTACCTTTAATCAAAGGAACAGTTTAATGTCTTTTGTTTTTATGAGCTTCTATACGATGGTTTCCCCCAAGTGGACATGACGGCGGGAATTTTAAGTTGTGGTACGCTATCTGAATAGGCGAAAGCACTTTCCCGGGGTCTTTATTGAGAAGCCAACCGCTTGCGGTGGTTTGCATATTGGGAGCGATGGCGGGAATTCTAAAAAAATCATCAGGCTTATCCAGTACATATCGTACTAAGAAGCCGAACCAATTAAGTTTGCAGTTATCTCCAACAATGAAAGGTGAGGCGTCAGACGAAAGCTTGGTCTTTTCGGGGCTGACAAGGGCGTCCCCTTTTTTGTTGTTTTCAATGTGCGTTGTGGGGAATCCACCCCACCAGGGAAATTTCCAGTTCGGAAGCGGGTGTTCGTGGGACCGAACACGCACTTAGCGAGACTCGCAATGCCAGAAACACCAACAAGCGGGGAACACGGAGGTGCGTTTATTTAAAGGTACCATGCTTATTATCGCATACAATAATTACGCCGAGACTATGAGTGCACGTGTCGTATATTCATTGCACTACGATGCCGTGCAACGGATAAAAATCAGCAGAACCTGGGGGTCGTTGAGGTGGGGCTATGTATAGCAAGTATATCTTTTTCCTTTTCTTTGTAGCCTAAGCCTAATATATTACAGTGCTTTTTAACGTTGAGCGTGAAATGAGCTTAGGGGGCTGCTGTGATACGGGGCCAACTGCTACTCCGGTGGTGGTGCCCCCGATTCGCAGCAGCCAGTAACGATGGGCGGCCAAACTTACCTTTGCCAAAGCATCTCCGAGAATTCCAATGAATTTGATGAATTCTGGGACATATCAGCCAAAGAAACACTGCTTCCAGCACTTCGTTTGCTTGTCAGCTGCTGTCTACGCACACCATTAACTTATCTTAATGAACTTTATTCAAACCTTTCACCTCCCCGCATTTTAATCTCGAACCAAAGTTGCTCAGTTAGGTAATGATCTGTGCAGGTACAGAACAGCTGTATGATATTGTGACGGAGGTGAGATAGACGTTTATTCAAACAGCTGATCGTCAGCCACACGATATGGCCGATGAGTATACCCCGCGCCAGCTCTACATTTTCTCGTCGTCTTCATCTTCGGTGACCACCACCCTGGTTCATGTTCATGTCGCACCGTAACAATATCAAACATGGCCCACAAAAGGGAACATTTAGGTACGCCCAGTCCCAATAGGCAGATGCTCTTACAGCGCTTTATAAGCGAGCATTGTGACACACAATGCAGCATTATGCAGTGCTTACTGCCACACACCGCAGCAGAAACGTGAGGGAAAGATACAACGCGTACTTGGAGGATGTCGTGGACCACAAGTGCACGGCTAAGTGTTCACACTGGACCATGTACCGATTCTCCGAATGCCGTCGAACTAGGATGCCCGAAGCAAACGGATTCTGAAGAAGTGAAGACTATAGCTCCCAATGAGTGGCCATGGTTCATTGAATGATATGTGGAGTTTGACGTGCCAAAACCACCATATGATTATGAGAGACGCCATAGTGGAGGGCTCCGGAAATTTCGACCACCTGGGGTTCTTTAACGTGCACCCAAATCTGAGCACACGGGCCTACAACATTTCCGCCTCCATCGGAAATGCAGCCGCCGCAACCGGGATTTGAACCCGCGACCTGCGGGTCAGCAGCCGAGTACCTTAGCCACTAGACCACCGCGGCGGGGCGTGGTCATGGTTCAGCTGAACCACTTATTTGTACAAAGAACGTGGTGAGAAGGTCCGCACAATAATCTCAAGACCAAGCCAAATCAGCAAGGAGTTGAGCCGTGAGTGGCTGAAATGAAAGGCTGTTTTTCAAGACGCGCCAAACGCACGTGCACACAGAGTGCAGCCTTCATGTCTTACAGAAAGATATACTTGTTCGAAGTTTCCAAGCTTTTCATGCAGTTTCGATGCAAACCAGCATCGATATACCACTATATTGCACAATGTGAACGGATTCCTCTATCATAAGAGAGAAACATTCCGTATGTCATTCCAGTACTTCCATATGTTTCTGCAAGATTCCGTAACCGGACATATAGATTTATTGGAATGGCATACGAAGGATTAAGCCATAGATATGGCTTAATATAGTTTCGATGGGGTTCAAGCCAAATATATGGCTTAAAACGTGCTCATGGGTCTACTGATTGCACTGCAGTCGCATATGGTCGTGAAGTAAGGTGAAAAATTGTACTAAATGCTAAGGTTGTGCCATGAAATGCACAATATGGGTCACCTATATTTGACAGTCGTTAAAACACTAGATTCAGCGTATGCCCCAGGGTGGACCCAGAGGTCTCATTTCTCACGGAAGCAACACAAGATTCAGTCTGTCACCCACTCTTCATCCATTGGTGATCACAGCGGAGTGACGAACAGCAACACTGAAGAGTCCTCCAACGGAGTGAAGACCGAAGGGAAGACCACAGCAATGGGCTTTTTTTTGCGATGCACACCTGAAGGCAAGCTAGAGGCGTATCCTTGTGGACACAGAGACACCATGACCGCATGACAGGGGTATCTGGAGAATTGTCTTTACCATCCTGGAGGTACAGGCCAAACGTTGAAGGCAATTCTGGTTCGGACGCAAGAAGCAGGAACCAGGAGGCTTATCCTTGTGGGCGCAGAGATGCCACGGCTGCAGGAAAGGGGCATATCGAGGACTGCCTTGCCCATCCAAGAGGCATAGGCCGGATGTGGAAGGCGATGCGGATTTGGACGTAGCATCCACAGAATCGGACTAAAGGTCGGAAATAAAGCTGTAAGAACACCAAGATTTCACGATTAGATGTCTTTCAGGTACACAGATAGGGTACACACAGTAATGAAAGGTCATGGCGGCTTGGAACACAATATTTGACAATGCCAAATTATGGCTTGGCCTAGAAGTGGACAATAGAGTGGGATTTCTTTTATTCTGCAATTGGTCGACTACCGTACGCCATATTCAAAGGTTGTGGTTTTTGATTGCACAGAAAGAGGCGGGTTTTTAAGTCACTTGATTTAAGTCACATAACTAAACTACAGTTAAAGACTGTCTTCTATGATTTTTTTTGGCTAATTGATTTATTTGCTGGTGCCTAACAAACAGATGAGACTCAAAATTTTTCCTTTGTTCATAGCGAGCCTCACCCGGCAGAGTTTATATTGGGCTAACATATGAGGGTTTATTGTTCAGCAGCAGTCTCGTGCAAAGGTCACGTGCCACCCTCTGGTGAAAAGTTTTGCACTCGCCACCTTCACTACAAGTGGCACTGGCCAACACTCTCAGAAATTAAACATACAGAGATATTAAACATAATAGACAGGGATGAGCTCATCATCCAAGTTTGCAAGAAAAAACACCACAGGCGTAACTTGAGGGTTGCCGATTCATAAGGTCACATAGCAACATGTTTGTGGGGTGTACTACATGACGAAGTCAAACATCTGCTCAGACCAGGAACGGTAACATTTGATCCTTTGATAGCTTTTGTGACTTACAAAAACTCGTAATAGCGAAAAGCGGCTAAATGGTGGAATTTTCGTCCCTTGGTGGGGACCTATCTTCAATATATGGAGGTATTGTACATGTCCATTTTGGCACAGCGTGTTCAGTTACTCCAAATTGCAGCAAGCCCTGAAATCATAGCACTGTTCACGACGTCAGTGCACCATCCCCACCAGGACATTTCCAGCGTAAAGAGAACTGAATTGAAGGGTTGAAAGGTACGGTAACGGGACTCTTAACTTTACAAGTTCGAACTTGTGTATGACAGTTTTGAGCTGTTTAGAGAACGATGCAGGGAATGGATATTGACTTCAAGATGTGCCAGGGTGGGTGACCGCGTTAACCTAATTCAAAAGCTAACGTGCATGATTACAGTTCATGCACAGCCTCCAAGGTGTGCGTTCAAAAGCAGATCTCTGGAGCTACCGTTTGTTCAGTTTTTCCAGCATTCAGTGTTTGACATGTAACATGTCATTGAACTGACATGTCACAGCTTGTGTGCCGGTCCTATATAAACAGTGGTTTACCACACAATAAACGCTTTTCATAGACTGCTTACGCTCGTTCACATGGTGTCAGAAGTGATGGGCAATGCGCCTCGCTTGCACTCTCGTCAAAGTCCGCTCCCGTCTTCCTCATAGTTTAAGTTGAGCCCTGTAGGCAACAAAGTATGGAATCGACGCTACTTCCACCGCAAAGGTCACTCGACACTACTGGAGACGTCTTTCACAATTGGACTACAATGAAAAGTAAGTTTGCACTGTATTCTATAGAAGTCTATTCGCTGCATACAGCGACCGGATTGAAGCAGCAGCCTAAAGGCAAGCAAGACAAACAGCTCCCGCTGATACGGAAGGGGCAGCTAGATTAGAAATCTCTCACCCTTTCAGGCGATTACGCAAGTGACCAAAGGAGGAGGGGGTTGCGATCTTCCCGCCGGTTCCTTATCACCAATGGCTGGCCATTTTGCTCGGCTCTAGGTAGATGACGAGAAAGCAGGCTGCGGTTGCTTTCACTCCCGCTTGAACGCCATGCCACCGGAGCACGCAGTCCATGCACTCGCGAATACTTTAGAAGTGTGGCAGCTTGGGCTAGTTGGTATGGCATGACGATAGTTATAGCGCGAGAACAAAACGACGACACAGAGACAGGAACTCGTGTCTTTCGTGTCCTTCATGTCTCTGTCGTCGTTTTGTTCTCGCGCTATAACTATCGCGAATACCGTTTTATAAAAATTTACAGTATACTGTTCTACTCACGCAAAACGAGAGTCATGCTTACTCGATACAATGCCGGTAGCGCGTCCGCCATAATGACACCTTTGGCGATAGCATGGAAGATGCGCCCCGTAGTGGCGCGGGGCGTGTCAGTACGCACAGTGTCAGTTTTTATGAAAGGGAACACGCGAGCACGTGGCCGGCACTCTGCCGCGGCTGCCTACAGCACCATAAGCAGACAGAAAAAAGCGTGTCTGCTTTTCACGTCATCTGTTAGCAAAACACAGCAACTATTCAGGGCCGTTGGACAAGCGCTTCTATAATGTGCCCCTGCTCTGGTATCGTAACGGGCGTTGCCACCAAAGGCGTACGCGCTTTTTTTATATCTGATGCTGCTGTAGCCAGCTGCGCCAGAGCGCTGGCCACGTGCTCGTGTGTTCCTTTTAATAAAAATGGACACTGTACGTCAGCGCTCCTGGAACGAAAGCAAAACTTTATACAGTCAGAGCACGCATCAAAGATAAACGCACTCAACGCTTGAGCGCGTTGCCACGACTGATCTACGTGAGCTCTGGTCTAGCAGTCAGGTTGAGGCTTCAAAGAAAAAGAGCGCAAGGGCTAACACGGCCAAACGAGCACGCAAATGGAGAGCTCTAATCCAGCTGCGCTCCGCTCTGTCGCAAGTCCCCGACGCGACGCGTTGTAGTACAAAGTTCAGTCGTTGCCCGTTTCGCGAGGTGCGGGGGACGAGGCAAACACCGGGACGCGCCACATCACGGCCCGCGAAAAGCACATGTATGCACCAGGAAACAATGGCACGAAATACGGGTCACGGGAGTTCCACGGGCAATCCCGGTCGGGACCTTCTCCCGTTGATTGATATGTGGGGTTTAACATCCCAAAACCACCATATGATTATAAGAGACGCCGTAGTGGAGGGCTCCGGAAATTTCGACCACCTGGGGTTCTTTAACGTGCACCCAAATCTGAGCACACGGGCCTACAACATTTCCACCTCCATCGGAAATGCAGCCGCCGCAGCCGGGATTCGAACCCGCGCCCTGCGGGTCAGCAGCCGAGTACCTTAGCCACTAGACCACTGCGGCGGGGCGGGGCCTTCTCCCGTGGATACAGCACTGACAAGGCCTTACTGTAAGCTAAGCTTGAAACCGGTACGCACGCCTGTGCCACGACCACATAGTTGAAGAAATCCGCTTGCTAAAGTTCCACGCAAACTTTCCTAAACTTTCGTTGAACAGGGAAGCTTAAACATGACGTTCGGGCAACATGCACACCCCCGCCTATCCCTGGCTTGTCAGATTGGGGGGGGGGGGGAGAACTCTTATGCCAAAGACGAAGCTCGCTGTGGTCCTCAATGAATTCCAGGCGACGCGGTTAGTCGTACGTAGTTCTGCACGTCCAAGTTAAGTCATGTTCTGCATGTCCAAGTTAAGAGTGTTCTGGCAGTTCTGCATGTCCAAGTTAAGAAAAATAAAGTTGAAACGCGACTCATACGTACTATTAATACTATATCGCACGCCCCACGCGTGAACGAACGCCCCGCCGCGGTGGTCTAGTGGCTAAGGTACTCGGCTGCTGACCCGCAGGTCGCGGGTTCGATTCCCGGCTGCGGCGGCTGCATTTCCGATGGAGGCGGAAATGTTGTAGGCCCGTGTACTCAGATTTGGGTGCACGTTAAAGAACCCCAGGTGGTCAAAATTCCGGAGTCCTCCACTACGGCGTCTCTCATAATCAAATGGTGGTTTTGGGACGTTAAACCCCACAAATCAATCAATCAATCAATCATCAACGCGTGAACGAAGCGGCTATGGCCATCCATGGCGCCGAAGAATCGCCGTCGACAAACTGCACAGCATGACGAGCAGTACAAGGTTGACCTTGAGCAGCAAATGAAGAATAGAAGAGCCCGCCGCCCGCGTGTAACATTAACGGTGACGCTGCGCATGCGCCGTTGCAGCCATTACGTCACGCTATCGTTCGTCGCCACTTATCAGCGAGGTCTGCGCGCGGAGCACTGCGGTGGAACGAAATTGACGATGTAAAAAACAAAATCTAAGGATGACAGCTGTCGGGCTGAGAACGTTCTAGAAGCGCATCAACTGCACAGCTGAAGTGGTCCGGATCGCTTCCACGTGGTCACCTTTTTGCGTGTACCTTGTGCTCTTAAATTGCAACCCCGGCATTACTTGCAACTGTGGGACGAACGTAATCGAATACTGAAGCCATAGTTACATTTGTAGTTATTGCTTTTAACTCTTGCCAGGCCATTCTTTTTTTTTTCAATCCGCTGCAGTAAGAAACCACGTACCGTTTTTTTTTTACTCATACCTAGAGTCTTTTGTTGTGAACCATATATGGTACTCTGTTGATGTCCCAAATGTTGTGGGTTCGATGGAGGCTAAACATCAGAGGCCCGTGTACTGTGTGCTGCGTTTGCGTGTTAAACCAATGGTCAAATTTCCGGAGCCCACCACTTCGGCGCGCCTCATATCATGGTATTGGGCTCGTCAAACCAAAAAAATATATACAATATTTTAAATCGTGGCTCAAGGTTTCCAGACATATTACACGCGGTAAAGACAAAAAACAAAACAAAAAAGCGTTTCACAGCAGATCATTGTAACGGGTATATGGTTGTAATTTGATTACGCGACTGCGGGCCGCTGGATGCAAAGCGGCCCTGACATTACAATAAGGGTGGGAAAGGTGATTGCAATGTTGTGCTGAATTTAAATAAAAGACTTCGTGAAATTGTTAAATGGCACGATTGGCTGATATATATGCGGCACGGTCGAACAACGGCGCCTTTTGTGATAGGATCGCATTGAATTAAAAAAAAAAGAACTTGTGGGGTCTCGAATGGCGAGCGAGCCCCACGCCCTCGCTCTTGAAGTGAACGGACACAGTAAACACGGTTGGTACAAATTAAACACACACATACATTTATTTAACTAATTTACAACGACGATATTGTCCGCCGAATCGATACATCAATCGTTCACACTCTATAGGACATCCGTACACAACATTACCACACACTCCATGACAAACCAACAATACGACGAACACAAATTAACATGACAAATAGAATACCACACCCAAGGCGGCGTCGCCAATGCTTGACTTACCACGAGGGCCCCCGACGCACGGGCCCCGCGGTGCCACGCGCCTAGGACCCACGCTAGAGACAACCGTTCGCGGCAACCGCCACGCGCCGAAGGGACTCGCTCGACTCTCGCCCGCCACCAAGGCTTGCTTTCCGCCAGGGGTCACCACCGGCGCTACCACTGTAACACCCATGATGATGATAGTGGTGCTCAATGCGAACACAAGGCCACCTACCGCCCGGCGGTTGCGACTCGAAATGAGGCTTTTGGGCGAGACAGGTGCGCCACGCAGCGCGAACTTTACAGGAGGTGTCAGCACCCCCACAAACTTTATTAGGGTTATGCAAGGAGGCGCATCTTAGACCATACGTGGGACCACCAGAGGCACCGCGCATGACGGCCGCGTCGTGGGCTTGCTCAACTGCCCGGAGTTGGCCGACCAGGCGTGGACTGCTAATTGCAGCCATCATCAACACACTAATCACCTAAAAAAGAGGAACGGCAGAGTTCCCTATGCATTGACTTGGTAGGGAGGGCGGCTGCGACGAAGCCTCGCCCCTTATTCTCCGGAAAGCAGGGGCGGAGCCAAGATTTTTTTTCACTGGGGACACCAACGAAAAGTGTGTGTGTGTGAGAGAGAGAGAGAATGAATTGAGAGATAGGCAGCGAGGTTAACCAGAGTTTTAGCGTACGGTTTGCTAACCAGCACTAAGGAGAGAGAGAATGGGGAAGAAAGATGAGAATGAGGGCGAAGAAAAAGGTAGACGCCCGAAAAAGAATAAAAAATGCGGTGGTGCTATGGCCTTATCAAAAGGCCACTACCACACAAGCAGTTCAATTAGGCCTTGACTGAATTTCTGTGCGAAGAGAGATCGTGTCGGCATTTGAGCACTCACTGTTCTGATAAGGATCTGTTGTCAAGACGGGCTAACGCAGCTGCTAGCGGAAGTCTGTGCGCGCTGTAGCGAGGGCATAGAGGGCCAGCCAAAAAAATGCCCCCCCCCCTTCGTGTGTTTGACCAATGCCGCCCCTGCTGGAGAAGGAGCCCCACGCACGCCTCTGTATAACTTATGTTCATTTCTCTCTCTTCCTTCCTGCTCAACATCGCCATATTAACATTGCTTAAACGTGGGCTACCTGGTTTTACTTCATGACGGACCAGCCGCGCAACCACACATAAGAAGAAAGATCAGCACTGTGGTTTCGTGTTTTTCTCTGCATGGTTCCGCTGACGGTCCTTCATGATCGTTGTAAAACAAGGGAGAAAATCACGTTTATATGACTTCATCCCACGAGCTGCTACAACTCTGCCTGTGTGACCAGCGGGCAGGCTCTCCAAAGTGCATTCGGCTTGAGACAGTTTCCGGCTATCCGAAAAAGCTTAGGGTACAGTTCACCATGCGCACTTTATGGTCACTTGCACAGCTGTAACCTCTGCGACAAGAAATGAAGGAAGCGCTTCACTGTTCCATCTCTCTGGGCTGCCATCACAAGCTCTTGGCAAAATGTCCTTCTAAAGTAAGCTGCCTGGTGAAGAAAACCGCCCTTTATTGTCAAGAAAAACAGTGAGAGGCGTAAGTAACAGTAGAAAAAAAAAGAGAACACTCATTGAAAACAAAAAGCAACGGGGAATGAGAAAGAGCAAAGAAAAGTAGCTGACGTTAGAAGCAAGGAAGTGAAGGGCCAAGGGGAGACGGTGGGGAGCCATCATCGAAGTGGTGCTGGTCAGAGATGGTACCTCAAAAATCTATGCTCACCCTCTTTGGTGGTACAATTCTTAAAACCCGGCCAGGGGCAGAAGGGAGGTGCGCGCTAGGGAGATGGCAGTACTGTAGAAGAAACAGGTGGCAGGGGAGGAAGGGAGACTCACGCAGGGGAAAAATACTTCCTGGAGAGAAGACTTTCGGGGGAGAAAGAGAGAACAGAGTTGTGTCTGTAGGAACACACACAAACAAAAAAATCAACCAAAGCAACACGTCACGGGGGGGGGGGGGGGGGGTCCTCTAAACGCGCGCAACTATGCAAGTAGTCAACCTGTCCAGGGCGATTGTCATCACTCAATTCACATAACACGGTGAAAGAGACTGAAAGGTCTGGAACGTATAAAAAAAAGAAACACTACAATATCAGTCCCTTTGTCTCGAGATCAGTTCTTTCGTCACAAGAGCTGCACGCGTGAGGAAGGTGTGGGTTGGCATTTTCTGCGATCCTGGTGTCCCGCAAGCCAGGAGGATCGCCACTCGTCCCGTATGGTGACCACCTCGTATCCTCACAAAACTTTAGGAGGCATGCTGCTCCTTGAGTTGGTTCGTTGTCGCCATGGTGATGGTCTGTCTCTTCTTTTGTCACCTTCCCCCCCAAAGTTGTCACTTGGTTGTCTCTTCGTTGCCAGAAAAAAAAAAAACTGGTGCAGCCTCTTCCTCGCCCTCAAAGATGGTGAGCTTACTTTTTTTCGCCTCCCATCCTGAGCGCTCGTTCACTGCATCGTAGAAAAGAAAGCCTGTAAATTTGCGCTACGATGGCGCACTTAGAAAAAGAAAGATAGAGCAAGCTTGATTGTTTGCGTTGAACGTTTAAACCTGGAAACCACACAAAGCGTGTGTTCACTGAACAAGCATCCTTGATTATACAGCACTATGTGACATATCGGTTTACCGGTTTATTAACTTTACGCACAGAACAAACGTATACGCAATTTTTGCCGAGTAAATACTACAGACAGTGTTTGCTGCCTGTGCTGGCTGACTGCTTGCCTACCGATATCTTCACATGGCCATCAGTTCCAATTAGTGCGTGCGATCTCACGTACACTCAACATGGCCTGGGAGGGTTTGAAAACACACTCAAAATTTCAACATCTTGAGAGTGCACATATACAAGCAGACATGCACAAACATACATAAACTTTGGTTGAACTTCTTTCTCACTGAGGCCGCTGCATAAGTAGCGTGGTTGCAATAGCGTTTTTGAGTGAGTTGCCAAACATAGCACAATTCCCAGCGCGAGGCCCGCCAAGCACGTGACTTGGCCTCAAAATACATCTATCTAGATTTAAGGAAAGTAGTTTTCCAACATGATCAATCATTGGTAACTTCTGCCGAGCGGTGACAACACAGTCGCCAACAAGTTATTCGGAGTGTGGGAAATTCGCTTATTCGGGCATTTTAGTGGCACTGCCACAGTATGGACGTTCTTTTCATCATTATTTATGTGGTTGTAGCACGATAGCGTTAAAGGGCTCGTCTCACAAAAATTTGAGCGTCGGCGTCATTGGTTCAGAGTGGGAACCGAACCAGGGCCGTTAGGGATCGAACCCGGGTCGTGTGCGTGGCAGCGGACGTTCTACCACATGGTCACACGTCTGCTTGTGAATACAGTGAAAAGAACTTCCTTTACTTGGAAATGCAGTAAAGGTAGCTTTCATGCTTTACATACACACGCGTCCTGTATACGTGTTTCACAATTCATCATGAAATGTTGCATAACAATGCGTGGTACAAGCTACTATTGGTAGCGGGCGTGTCAGAATATGTGATTACCACAATGAGTTCATGATTTAAAAAGCCCGTCGCCCACTACAAAAGGCACACAACGCTACTGCACCTATTCCCTTATGGCCACGTAGTGGGTGTATAGCAAGTCCGAAAAGCTTTTCAATGTCATGCGCTAAGTGTTTGAAGTATGGCACTATAGACAGGACATCACCATCGCATTCAATTCTAAAGGCGAAGATCTTTAGGGTGCCCTATTTTTTTTCTGACGAGGTGAGAAATTTCGGCGCAGCTGGCCATGCTAATCATGGCAGACTACATTGAGCAGGTGATGCAACCAAAGGCTCGCTCACCTGTCCCCCCGGCTTTGGTGATGCTGGCTTGGCTCCTGCCCCTGGAATGCCACCATGAGGAAAATTTTTCTTGTCGAAGGCTTCAGAATCTAATAAGACCGGCAGCATAAGTACTGTGAGAGCTGCCACGGACAATATTAAAAAAAAGGGAAACAATGCCTGCGCGAGTGTGCACTTGCAGCAACTTTTAG